>JAKGSA010001242.1:44734-85477 GCA_033558755.1 Philaethria dido | reverse complement strand
TTATAAAGATGACTTCCGATAGAACGATAATGTCTTTGGGCAGTAGCAGTTTTGCATTTGTATGTGGGACAAACATTATAAAAGCGACGAGACTTAGCATTACTTTCTTGGTATTTTATTTCTTTATGTACTCGAAGTATAGCTTGCAGAACAAAGAGTTGCCTCACTGTCAAAACCTTGCAGTCAATGTATAACTGAGAAGTTGAATATCTGAAGTGTTTATAGATCATGACCTTGAGGACAGCCCTCTGTGCCCGTTCCAGCGAAAGAAAATGAGTATTAACACAAGGTTCTCAGGTTCCCTCTGCCTATGCTATATGTGTATCCTGCGTGAAGCTAAAAAAAAATAATATTAAAAAGAAACTCCGCTTTGACCCGTATGGGTAGTCTGAGACCGAATTGCCGAGATATTGCGTGTTGAGTGGTAGAACTAAATATCGTGCTTTGTCTTTCTAGAAAAATAAAATGAAACTAACTTAGATATAATCATTTACTAGGTAAGAATGGAATCCACAATTATTAAGATTTTTTTTAACTTCACGCATATAGCAGAGTAGACAGAGGGAACCTGAGAACCTAGTGTTAAGATACTCCGTTCTCTTACAACAATTCTGTCTCCTACTTTCCGCCGAATTGAGGCATTGCGTGCTGAGTGGCGAAACTCAACGCCGCACTTTGCCTTGTTACCAAGCCCAGGAAATGAAAAGACTAACATTTCCTGGAGTGGGAATCGAACCCACAACCTGTCGCGTTTACAGTCGCACGCTTGTGCCTCTGCGCCACGACAGGCGTATTACAGTTTACCGTGTGTATTACTGACTCATCGCACTATGATGGCTTCTTATATTTATATATCATTCATCTTTTTTTTATAATATTATTTATACATGAGAAAAAAAATTAAAAACATAAAAATTTTGACCTTAACGAGAATCTAACTTACTTCTTAGAATTCGTCCCAGAACGTATAAGAATTTCGATGTAGCTTGATAAAAAAATATGGCAGTTTTTAGCTTAACGCATATTTAGATATTTTTTTTTATGGATAACGGATGGCAAACCACTACATCAGGACTACCTGATGGTAAGTGGTAACCTTCGCTCATGAACATCTACAACACCAGAGATGTTGTAGATGCGCTGCCAACCTAGAGGATACAGATGGAAGGGGAGGACAATGTAGTAGTCTGCTATCGGAATCACCACATTTTGGGAAAGGATGGGTGGGGAAGGGGAAAACCTGGCATACATGCCGTCGAACCGGAACACATCATAAGATATTTGGTTCGTCTTTGACATGATAGTGATCGCAAGCCAGACGGAGGACGAACCTTCTACCACCAAACTACTGGGATACCCTCCTCTTACGGGACGCTACCCAGCGGGGGAGGGGAATTGTATTTTAACCCCGTCCCCTCACAGGGAAAAAGAAAGATAGTCATAAATAACCTAGAGATAAGACACTCCGTTCTCGACTATTCGCTGGCATTCAAGACATTGCGTATTGAGTGACGGAACTCAACGCCGCGCTGTACCTTACCAGAAGGGAGAAATCAAGAATTCTACTCGGGGCATAATTATTTATAAATATTTATTTAATTTAAAATATTTAAAAAACTATTACATTAATATATATTTTGGGTTTGGTAACAAGGCAAAGCGCGGCGTTGAGTTCTGGCGTTAAGAACGCAATGCCTCAATCCGGCGGAAAGTACGGAACGAAGTGTCTCAACACTAGGTTCCCTCTACCTACACTGCTATATGCGAGATATAGCGTGAAGCTATGTATGTATGTATTAATATATAATCCTTATTATGACCTTATATTAAGATAAATCACGGCGTTGAGTTCCGCCTCTCAACACGCATCTAACAAAAAGTGAATATTGACTCTAGACTCTCTCTAACTAACGAGCTGTGCGGGTTAAAGCGTGAAGCTGTTATTTCCAAAATATTTGAGATAACAAAGTTACCTAAATCTAAATCATATTTAAAACGATATTTCATTTTTCACGTAAAAATTCCTGTTTTTTTAGATATAAAGTTAAAAGCGTTATTAAATTGTATTTGTTAGTTAATCCACTCACCGTATAGTCCAATATGTACTGGACTGGATTTTTTATGCAACATATATACTGCACTAGCAATATAGCGGAGTGGTCACAAATAATTCACGATATCAGTATAAGAACTGAATTTGGTATGTTTGGACGCCTGTAGCGATTTTTAGAATATCTAAATTGATTGTATATGGGTCATCGTGACGCAATGGAATGAAATTAAAAGCAAGTGGTTGTGGGTTCGATTCCCACTCTAGGATATAAAAATGTTAAATTATATTTGGTATTTCCATTTCCTTGCTCTGGTAACAAAGCAAAGCGTGGCGTTGAGTTCTGCCACTCAGCACGCAATGCCACAATTCAGCAGAAAGTTGGAAATGAAATTGTTGAGAGAACGGAGTCTCTTAATACTAGCCCTGCGGGATACAGCGTGAAGCTAAAGAAAAAAATGTATATAGGCCATCATGATGCAGTAGAATGGTAGTAAACATGACTGGTTGTGGATTCCATTATCATACGCGTCCCCTCACAGGAATAAAATTTAACCTACATAATAGGGTAGCCAAAGAGAACTTTCTCCACTTATAGTCTGAATTAGACGTATTGCGTATTGAACGGCGTAATTAAACGCCGTAATCATTATTATAAGTACAAATATCATAAATTCGAAGGTATCATTGCCAATAATAAAGAATTGTAAACCATTGTCGAATATAAAATAAAAAAAAAAAAAAATAGTCCCGCTGAGTTTCTTGCGCCGGTTCTTCTCAGGTCTGAGGCATTAAATTTAGTGAACCGGTGGTAAATTATTTGACGTTCAAAAAATGAAGCTTGTAACTTCTTATTTTGAATAAAATTATTTGACTTTGACTTTGACTTTGACTTTGAAATATAATTTTTCACACACTGACAGTATTTATGGATTATTGGTTACTCTTATATTATAATCAGCGGGACTTGAATCCGCGCCTCTTGGAAACCGTTCAAGCACTCTGATAGCTAAGACATGTGTTCTCATCCAGCTGCATCGAAATTCCTATTACATCAAATTTGTATGTATGGTTTATTATTACAACAAATTTTTGTTGTTAGCATCTCTGTAGGGATTTTTGCTACCCAAAGATTGATTATTTCTAAGAACAATCATTTGGCAAGAGAGAAAGCTATTTATTAAATATTTTTGATTTTTAAAGTGTTAATCACAATCTTAGGTAACGAAAAACATTTTTAGAAAATTATCTGACTTTTCATTTATACATACCGTCAAAAATCTATATCCACACACGCTTATAACCCCAGCGCCAATACCAACAGCAATTGCCCCACCAGGCCCAATGAACATATTGCAGACCGACCCGACAGCAACACCACCAGCTAAGGTCGAGTTCTGTATATGTACCATGTCTAACTTGCCATTATGTTTGCTTAGTGTTGACGATAGTACAAATGTTGTTACCTGTAATATTAAAATGATTTTAACAAAAACTTTTACCATTAACTCCTGTCGTGAAGCAGAGGCACAAGCGTCCGACTTTAAATGCGACAGGTTGTGGGTTCGATTCCTACGCCAGGAAATGTAAAAACTTCAGTATTTTATTTTCCTGGGTTTGGTAACAAGACAAAGCGCGGCGTTGAGTTCCACTCAGCACGCAATGCCTCAATTTGGCGGAATGTAGTATCTTAACATTAGGTTCTCAAGTTCCCTCTGCCTACCCTGCTATATGCGGGATACAGCGTGAAGCTAAAAAAATGATTTGAAATAAAATGCATTAAAAGTACAATTATTACGAATAACTCGTAAACTACTTGTCAAATCTTAACTAAATTTATATGGGACGACATGAAGACTACTAGCTATCATATAAAAAAATATCTTCAAAACATGTTCACCTTTTTTGTAATCGGTTAAATAACAAGAAGATTTGATTATAGATATCATAGATAACTTTATAAAATTACTATATGAGACGTGAATAAGTTGATTAATTGAAACTAATCTAGTACTCCCCGTTGACGCGTTAACAACGCGCTGTCTTTAGCAATGTAGGTATATGTCACCTTATATAAACGTGGATGTCAAACCATGGTAGTGTGTGTAATATTTATTTTATTTATTTAATATACTTTTTATGCATTATTTTAAAAGATATATTATCATTCTACACTCCTTCGCTATATAAACTATAACTGTGCCAAGTTTCATGCACCTCTGTCCGCTCTTTTCGTATTTTTTGCAGTTTTCGTAAAAAGGGATACAAGTTTTTGTTTCACGTATTTATATATAGATTGCATTGTTTTCAGTGAAGGCATGTTTAAGTTTAAATTTTATCTGTACTTCTTGCTTTTATGTGAGGTCTTTGTATTGCAGTAAGATAGTGTCAGACTGTAAATGCGGATGGTTGTGAGATTGAGTGCTACTCGTAGACTCATATTTAAACTGTTTTAATTTCTTCGCTTTGTTGAGAAATACTGTGGCGATGAATTCCGTCACTCAACAAATTTTATCAAAGGTCTTTAAATTGGGCGGAAATCGGCGAACGTAGTATTTTGAAACTAGGTCCTTTGTGACTACCCCAGAGCAGAGCGTTAAAATAATAATAATATGATATCATCATTCCCCAAGCTTAAGATCGAACCCATAACCACCGCATTTATAGTTATATGCTGTCCCACTGCGCCACCATAACCTCTTTTTTTAACTTCACGCTATATCCCGCATATAGCAGGATAGGCAGAGGGAACCTGAGAACCTAGTGTTAAGACACTCCGTTCCCCACTTTCCGCCGAATTGAGGCATTGCTTGCTGAGTGGCGGAGCTAAACGCAACGCTTTGCCTTGTTACCATACCCGGGAAATGAGAATACTAAATTTTTACATTTCCAGGTGTGGGAATCGAACCCACAACCTATCGCGTTTACAATCGCTTGTGCCTCTCCACCACGACAGGCATCATTTCTTCTTAACTAAAACTCAAAATTAATAATCAACTTTAATAAACAGTAAAAAATAAAAAAAAATAAAATAAAATCCGATCTTACAGTCGCCGCTGCCAGTGACAGATACGTATTGACAACTGCCCTCTGATATTCGCTGTTTGTGCTCGTCAATCCCGAGTTGAAGGATGGCCAATATATCCAGAGGAATATTGAGCCTGTCAAATGTACGAACAAAATATTAGCACTTCCGGCACTTTTAGGGGGATTTAGATGAGATTTTGGAAAGGAAATTAATATTAAATGTTTTTTGATAGTACTAAAAATGTTTTCTCAGTTTTGTAAAGTGCGGCGTTGAGACGCAACTCAACGCCGCACTTTACAAAACTGGGAAAACATTTAACATTCAATGCCCTATACTAGGTTTATTTACATACTTTGTTTTACTTGTTATAAAAGAATGCAGCTACAATAAACTAAGATATAAATTTTTTTGGCTGAACCAAATGAAATAAAACGAGATTTTTTTTTGCTTCACTCCTTTTCTCATATAGCATGGTAGTAAGAGAGAACCTAGTGTCAAGACACTACGTTCTTCACTTTCCGTCCGAAAATGAAACTTTGACTATAAAGTAGCGGAATTTAATGCGCTCCGAGTATTTATCATGGAGATATGATAATAATATAAATGTAACATGAATCAATGTACATAAATAAATATTTATTTTTTGACGCTAATAAAAAGTATGCCAGTCTAGTGCGGCGTTGAGTTCCGTCACTCAACTAACAGAGTTTAGTGACGTGAGTGCCTTAACACTAGAATTTTCCCCTGTTTCAATTAGGTTATCTATAATTAATAATTTATGTATTGAACACAACGTAATTGAAGAACTTAATTGAACAGAATGGTTGTGGGTAGAAATTCCATTTGCTTAATAAATATTTCCATCCCTAGTCTCATTAAATTAGGCGTGGCGTTGAGTTCCGCGAACTATATATATATTTAATTATATATATATTTAATTATATATAATAAATAAAATAAAATTATATCTTCGCGGCCCAGTAGGACAGTATTTGACTGTAAACGCGACTGCTTGTGGGTTCGATTCCCACTCGGGGAAATTAATATATTTAATGATTTTTTTTAAAAACAAAGGGAGCCTGAGAACCTAGTGTTAAGACACTCCGTTCCCCACTTTCCGACGAATTGAGGCATTGCGAGCTGAGTGGTGGAACTCAACGCCATGCAATTAAATGAATATATTGAATGAATATATTGAATGAATATATTGATTTTCTTTTCTCCCGTGTGTGACATTGAGAGTTCCGCCACTAAACTGAGAGTTCCGCATATAAAATGTACAAATAAAACAAAATATTATAAAAATAAATAAAATACCAATCATAGCAGTAACATCTGACATATAAGTAGGTCCATTCAGATCTTCTGTTGGTGCATTATCAGTTTTAGCTTTCCTAGATTTTAGTGCCCAACTTGCTCCTAGACCGAAGTACGCTCCAAAAGCGTGAATAGCTATGGAACCACCTACATCTGCTGCCTGAAATATATTGAATAAGTTATACTATTTAGTGTATTAGTTGCTTACTAGCTGTTACCCGGTTTTACTCGCTTGAATGATAATTCATAATACATACTATATATCAGTGGCGACGGGTGAAAATTTTAATTAGGCAAGCCGGTAAATTTAGAGAAGCCGGTATACTTAGAGAAGTCGGTACATATATTTAGGGAAGCCGGTAATTTTAAGAGAAGCCGAAATATTTAGGGAAGCCGGTATAGGATGTAACGGTTTTTAGTAAGTTCACTATCGAATTTTGAGTGATGACCTTTTCTTTCAGGTCTCATAATTGAATTTTAAAAATTATATATGTATAATGTCTATATACGTTGATGGGAAGGCTTTGAAGTAGGTAGCATTTTCAAATTTTTCGTGACTGCCAAAATATTTTTTTAAAATAAAAAGTAGCCTATGTAAAAAATATATATATTTATACTCTCTTGTAGGGTAAAATGCGGCGGTTAGATCCGTAAATTAATTCGCAAGGTGTTGATTTCAGGCGGAAAGTAATGAAGAAAGCGGAAGTATTAAGCGTGAAGATGCTTTTTTATATAGAATAGAGTAAATCCATTTATATATTATATTTTTTCAGCTTTACGCTTTTCTTCAGCATATCAGTGTCATCTCAGTAAATTTAGTGTCACGACACTCTGATCTCTCCTTTTTGCCTGAATCTAAGCTACTGAATGTTGAGTGGCGAAACTCAAATGACTGTAAGCAATGGTCTCCTCAATTAACATGCAATATTTTGAAAATTTCATGACAAGAGAAGAATAGAGAACCTTATCACTAATTTCTCGTCGCTTCCTTTCTATATGCACCAAGACAAAAAAATGAATTCAAATATATAAACCTTAATTATGTTACAAAACTAAACATCAATAATAACATTAACTACTAAAAATAATATAATAAACGAAAATACCTTGAAAATGTCCGCCACAATCCAAAAGTTGACGCATGCGATAGCAACTTCGACGATCGCTATGAAGAGTAACTGTAATCCGCTAGCCAGACCGAGTACCGCGCCAAACGTTATGAGTACAGTCGCTGACATTATGTCGGCCTCTATTAAAAAAAATAAAAATATATTTTAGACAGAAAAAATAGTGTTAGGACACTCTGTTCACCGTTTTTTAAATGAATTCGAGATATTGAGTGTTGTGGCGGCACTTAACATTTGGAAGGTGTGCGTTAATAACCATGACACATTTTTACAATAATGCGGTTATTCTTTTCTTTAGCTTCACACCGCATCCCGCATATACCAGGGTAAGCAGAGGGAACCTTGAGAACCGACGTGTTAATGTCACTCCGTTCCCCACTTTAACTTTTTAAATATGTTATATTATACTTCTGTGTGGGATCGAACTAACAAGCTATTGCATTTAAGTCAAATACTATCCCACTGTCATGATGGTCTCATATAAAAATTATTATAAATATTATCTTTACTAATATAGTTATAATATAGTTTACGTTCTCATTTCCAATTATTCCATACTAAATAAATGGATAGGCGAGTCCATCATCTTTAAATTCAGATCTTTCTATATATTTTTTATAGCTTCACGCTTTACCCCGTATAGCATGATTGTCAGAATCTAGTGTCAAAACATTCCGCTCTCCACTGTTCGCCCGTGTACGAGTTAAGTTAAGTAGCGGAACTCAACGCTGCGCTTTGTCTTGCCGGATCTAACCAATAGAAATATAATTATTCCTCCGATTGGAAATCTTTCTATATTGAATGTATAAATCTAACAAGACATTTTAAGGTAAAAAAAAGCGTTTTTGAAATGAAATAACAAGCAAGCTATTACTAAAAGCCTAACAAAGATAAACAGCTGTACATCTCAAGCGCTTTAAATTTTTTATACCCCGCTTTGTATTTTTAGCAAATTAAAATGAGTAAATGTTTGTAGTTGTTAGATAGCACAAGTAATCCTAGCTTAAGATCGTCTTCTCAGGAACGTCGCAGTCGGAACGGTCCAGTGAATTCACTTTATTTATGTACCTAAACAGTTTAAACGTGATAAAGTATAAATTTTATTACCAACTAGTTTGCTGAACTAATTTAATTAAGGTTTTTAGTTCTCTTCCTTTGAAAACGCGATCAGGTAAGTGTAAAATGTTTGTAAGTAGCTTCTGTACGCGGTTTCCACCAGTAAAAATATTTATAATATCCATACATACGAGGTGTGTTCAAAAAGTAAGGTGACTGTGAAATTTGGCGGGGCAACGTACTTTCGATTATCGATTTTTTTATTTTGTTATGTTGGTACACTCTTCCCGAACATCTGTACCAAGTTTCAAGTGTATAGCATTTTTTGTTTGGTTGGGAGAGGCGTAAAGGTTATAAGTGTTTTGCGTGCTCGGCGATTTCTTGCTATTGAAAAATATGGATTTGCATCAAATTTTGTGTAAAAAATAAAATAAAGTGCTCCGAAACACTTAAAATGTTGACAGTGGCATACGGTGAAACTGTTCTGAGTAAAAAAAAATGTTTACAAGTGGTACAAACTCTTCCAAGATGGCCGGGAAGATGCCAATGACGAGCCTCGCTCTGGACGCCCAAGCACGTCAACAACTGATGAAACCGTTCAAGCAGTGAAGAAAATTGTTCTGGAAAATCGTCGAATCACTATCAGAGAAGTTGCTGAGGATGTTGGTATATCGCTTGGCTCGTGCCATGAAATTTTTTCTAACGTTTTGGGCATGAGACGTGTGTCAGCGAAGTTTGTTCCGAAATTGCTCATCATTCATCTTTGCTGGTGAGAGATTTTTTGGCCAAAAACAACACCACAATCATGCCTCAGCCACCATATTCGCCGGATTTGGCCCCATGTGACTTTTTCTTGTTCCCAAAACTAAAGAGACCTATGAAAGGACGGAGATTTGCAACGATTGAAGAGATAAAGACTGCATCGCTGGAAGAGCTCAAGGCTATACCGAAAAGTGCTTATGAGAAGTGCTTTGACGATTGGAAAAACCGTTGGCATAAGTGTATTGTATCTGAGGGGGATTACTTTGAAGGGGACAACATAAATATTGATAAATAAATAAATATTTTTTCTTAAAAATACAAAGTCACCTTACTTTTTGAACACACCTCGTACATAGTTTCACGCTGTATCCCGCATATAGCAGGGTAGGCATAGGTAACCTAGTATTAAGACACTCCGTTCTCCACTTTCAGCCGAATTGAGGCATTGCGTGCTGAGTGGCGGAACTCAACGCCGCGCTTTGCTTTGCTATCAAACCCAGGAAATGAAAAAAAACATTTCCTGGAGTGGGAATCGAACCCACAACCTGTCGCGTTTAAAGCCGCACGCTTGTGTCTCTGCGCCACGAAGGGCGTAAGTATACTCCTGCGAATGGAAATCGAACTTGCAACCAATCGCAGTTATAGTCAGAAGCGCTCTCACTAAGCAACGATAATCTATATAAAAATCTTTATTAATAGGAGATTATATGCTATTCTGATGTAAAAACTGTATTTTTGTAAAGTTTCATTTAAATCCGTTCAGTAGTTTTTGCATGAAATAGTAACCAAAATCCATAGATATTCATGTAGTTTTGCATTTACAATAAATATAAATAAAATATAATATTTCTACTGTTCTTTTATCAATTAATTTAAATGCTAAAATGATGTATTGCCATTGTTTAACCACGTTGACTGTTGCTTCTATGTTTTTTTTTTTAGCTTCACGCTTTATCCCACATATAGCAGAGTAGGCAGAGAGAACCTGAGAACCTAGTGTTAAAACACTCCGCACTCTTTCCGTCTGATTTTGATGGTTTTTATTATTAAATTCCTAATAGAGACGCAATAGCTTTAAGTTATGAGTTACAATATTCTCTAAAGTTTAATATCATATACTCTTATATATATGTACATATTTGATTGCCCCAAAGCCGAATTTACAAGGTATTTAATGTTAATATTTACATCGCAATAAATATACTTTGAACACCTGCGCTTTGCGTAAATGTGTGCATATAAATGATTTTTTTTAGCTTACGCTATATCCCGAATAACAGGGTAGCCAGAGGGAACGTAGTGTTAAGACACTCTATTCTCCACTTTCCACCTGAAATAGATATATTGTTTGTCAAGTGGCGGAACTTAGCGCCGCGGTTTGTTTTACCAAAGCGGTGAAATGCATCTTATTTAAATATGATCATTCTCCTGAGACGTATGTGCGCAGAGGTGATAGTAACGCGACAGGTTGTGGGTTCGATTCCTACGCCAGGCAATAAAAATATTTAATTATATTAAGTATTTTTATTTCATCGCTTTGGTATAAGGCAAAGCGCGGTGTTGATTTCCGCCAATCAACACGAATTTCCTCAATTCGGCGGAAAGTGAGGCACGGAAATGTTAAAAGAGAACGGAGTGTCTTAACACTTGGTTCTCTTGTTCCCTCTTGCCTACATTGCTATGTGCGTGATACAGCGTGAAGCTAAAAAACAAATTAAAAAGTATATAACAAACCACCACTGTGCAAACTTCATTCAAAAGTTACTTTTGAAATTAGTAAGTAGTGCTTAAATTCTATGAAATATACTTGTTTACTGAACTGTTAGAAACAACTATAAATATTAGTTGAATAGTTCTTTTACAGTATTAACTTTTTTTTTTTTATTGATAACGGACGGCAAACGAGCAGAAGGACCACCTGATGGTAAGTGGTTACCTTCGCCCATAGACATCTACAACACCAGAGATGTTGTAGATGCGTTGCCAACCTAGAGGATACTGATGGAAGGGGGGACAATGTAGTAGTCCACTATCAGAACCACCACATTTTGGGGAAAGGATGGGTGGGAAAGGGGAAAATTTGGCTTACATGCCATCGATCCGGAACACATCATTAGATATTTGGCGGTTCGTCTTTGACATGATAGTGGTCGCGAGCCAGTCGGAGGACGAACCTCCTACCACCTAAACTTTTTTGTATGTTTTATAATTTATATGAAAGTCAATGTGGTGGAAAAATTTAAGTTAACTTTGTATTTTAAAACAGCCATAGGAATATTTCTTTATACATACACTTTTATTAGTTTCATCTATATCTCTCTATTTAACTATCTATCAATATGTATGAAAAAATAATGTAACTTTATTTTGACCCATTTTGAGGCCGTGGTGCGGGTTCGATTTCTATTAGGAGAATGATTATTTTCATTTCTCGCTTAGTTCCGTCACTCGATATCAATGTATTAAATTCGGACAGAAAGTAGGGAATGGGCTATCTTAATATTAGTTTCTCCTTTAGTAGCCCTATGTAGTATGCTGGATGAAGTGTAATGCTGAAAATACTCGATATGACCTTAGTTCATAAGTTTTTTATAGATTCACGCTGTATCTCGCACATAGCAGGGGAACCTGAGAACCTAGTGTTAAAACACTCTGTTTTATAAAGATTGTCGTTCTCCACTGAATTAAGGCATTGCGTGCTGAGTGGCGGAACTCAACGCCGCGCTTTGCTAAGGCAAAGTTAGTGCGAGAAAATGAAAATGCCAAATATAAATTATTATAAATATTTAATATTTTCATTTCCTGGAGTGGGAATCGAACCCACAACCTGTCACGTTTACATTCGCATGCTTGTCTCTGCGCCACGACAGAATTACTACGTAAGTGATGTTTTGTTTTACAAAATATTGAAAAAAAATGCATAGGAATTTAATCACAAAATCACTCCATTCTCTTTTACTGCCCATATATCATATAAGTACATACAAATATCAGTATCCAAAAAACCTAAGAATAACTCAAAGAAAGGCAATCTTCAGTAATTTTGATCCTTCCATACGACCACATTACCTTGTGGGTTCGCCTTGAAAAATTGCTGCTAAGATTGCCAAGAGCTTTATTATAACACTTGCAAAGAAGAATATTTACTCAAGAGGTTTTATACGTTCTTCATATCTCTCATGGAGATATATTATGATAATGTTCGCGGTGGTATGAAAATATTGGGTTATGTAAGTTTCGTAGTGTAGGTTCAAATTTGGTGGTACTTTTGTATTTTTGATCTGAAAATACGATTTGTTGTTGACTTTATTCCCAATCGGGAGAATTATTTTATTTAAATTATTTATATTTCTCTGCTCTGGTAAGATAAAGCGCGGCGTTAAGTTTCGCCATATTTTATGCTGTCAGCTTTTTAGACATTTGGAAATTATTATTATTTTTTTATACAAATCTTTTAACAATATCGAACACATAAAAGAAAAAAATATTTAATTTGCTGCAGTTTTTTGCAATTGCGCGTAATGCGCGTACAAAAACTTTTTGATTTTTATATATATAGATAAACATATAAAACTAACTTACCCAATAAGCTCTTCTTAGTAACATATATAATGTTATTTTCCATATGATAGAATGATTGGCACAGTAATGCCCATTGAACCACCAGCGCAGCCAGGAACCAGTTAAAACCCAAGGCACTGTAGGAATATTTCTTCAAAAACGTCATCAGAAAGCCGAAACCAACAAAAATCATGACATGGGTACCTTCGAAACCTGAAAATAATAATATTTCTTTAGGAATAGTTCAAAATGATTATAATATATCAAGTTCTTACAATGATTAAATGCTTTTTCTAATTAAAGATAATCATAGGTTTTAATTTCCGTTCCACACTTTCCGCCGGCATTAAGGCATCCTGAGTGGCGGAACTCAACGCCGCTCTTTGCCTTGTTACTAGAGGGAGAAAATGAATATAAAAAATATTATTTAATATTTTCATCGTCTAGAGTGGGAATCGAACCCTCAATCTGTTGCGTTTACAGTCGCACGCTTATGCCTCTGCGCCACGACAGTCCTCAGAGCCTTAGGCCTTAATAGTAATCATCGTATTAATAACCAATATATTTTTTATTAAACTTTATTTATTTCATAAATGTCCAGCAAAATATCCCGTGTGATGGATGGTACTCTGAATTTAGATAGAAAGCGGTGAACGGAGTGTCGTGACACTAGGTTCTCTCGGACTACCCTGCTATGATAAAGCATGAAGCTGAGTCGTTTGACTACTACTTCTCCTTTTCACTGTATTATTGGCGTTGAGATCCGCCACATAATACATAGTGTCTCTTATATCGATATATCACTATTAAGATACTCAATTCGGCGGAAAGTGAGGAACGTAGTGTCTTAACACTAGGTTCCCTCTGCTTATCCTGCTATATGCGGGATACAGCGTGAAATTAAAAAAAAACTAATTCGATTTTTATAAGAAATAACTTAATATATATACACATTATGAAAATTAAGATAATATCATAGAAAGGATGTGCGGGATAAAGAGCGGTAATTTCATTTGGAATTTTTCCAAATTATATGCAGAAGCTACCAATATATGTACGTAAACATGTAGGTCATTACGTAACACTATACGTTTGCTGTTACCTTAACAGGTTAAGCCATATCAAAATGTTTTTACATATTCCCAATATAAAACAATAATATATTGAAATTCTAAAAGAGTACCTAATAATAAAAAATGAAAGAAAACCGACGTCATATAAAATAGCTTCACGCTGTATCCCGCAAATAGCAGGGTAGGCAAAGGGAACCAGAGAACCTAGTGATAAGACACTACATTCCCCACTTTCCGCTGAATTGAGGCATGCGTGCTGAGTGGCGGAACTCAACGCCGCGCTTTGCCTTGTTACCAAACCCAAGAAATGAATATATTAAACTTTTACACTACCTGTAGAGGGAATCGAACCTGTCGCGCCACGATGGGCGTTATTTAAAATAAAATAAAATGATATAAAAATATAATTATATCAAACATTTAAAACTACTCGAAAGATCTTAACTAAATTTAAATGGGCCATATCAGAATCCATAGAAGATTGGGGTGTTCCCGTGGCCCCAGCTAGTCGTGGTTAAGGAGCTCATAAAGTTTTAATGGGTATACGGATGACATCTGCCTTTCCGGAATCCCACATAACCCATCCGAGTCCCCAATCGGGAGGATTTCCTCACGATAAAAAAAGAACACATCAGAAGGACTAGCTATCATTTAGAAAAAGATTCATCAAAATCGGTTCACTTAGTAAAAAGTTGCACAGATAAAAATATTGTTAAATCTTCCTTGTTTTTTGAAATCGGTTAAAAATAATCCAATATTTATCGAAAACAAATTACTACCAATTTATTAATCTAAAATCCTGTTAATTTCTGATATAACTTCCCTAACATTTTGGAAACAATTCTAAATAAAACAATTAAATAACTTGTTGAAACCAAAGCCATTAAACCTTCCATTTTAATTAATATCTGAAAGTATTATAATATTAGTTTATTAGAGTTGTGCGGTTTTTAACTACGCAAATGCGATTGTGAGTTCGGTACCTAATTGGGGATTTTTTTTTTTTTTTTTTTTTTCTAACTTCCCGCATATAGCAAGGTAGGCAGAGGGAACATGAGAACCTAGTGTTAAGACACTCCGTTCTCTTACAACAATTCCGTTCCCCACTTTCCGCCGAATTGAGGCATTGCGTGCTGAGTGGCGGAACTCAACGCCGAGCTTTGACTTGTTACCTAACTCAAGAAATTAAATGACTAAATTTTACATTTCCTGGAGTGGGAGTCGAACTCACAACCCGTCGCGTTTACAGTCGCACGCTTGTGCCTCTGCGCCACGACAAGCTTAACTATACTTTTAATTTGAGACCGTCGTAGCGCAACGATAGCGTTTGACTATACACTCTGTCGCAGCCCTGATGCTCTCGGAAGAGATCGGTTATGGGTTTGAACCCCGCTTAGGGAAATATTCATTTACTTAGTCCTTAACCAATAGCGGGCCCAAGCGTTATTTCTAGCGGGATAGGTACGTTTCCGCTCACGAAAATTATTGTATTTTAAATTCTTTCCATTTTCTGCTCTGTTACGACAAAACGCGGCGTTAAGTTCCGCAACTCAACACACAACGTCTCGATTTATAGTGCAACTACCCTGCTATACGGAAAAACCGTGAAGCCGATATCTTTACTAATATTATAAATGTGAACGTAATTTGTTTGTTACGCTTTCACGCCAAAACTACTCAACCTATTGTCATGAAACTTTGTACACATATTCTTAGAGGTATAAAATAGGACATAGGATACTTTTTATTAAGAAATATAAAAAATATTGGCAGACATGAGAGTAAATAAAAAAAAATCTAGCTACTTCAAAGCCTTCAAATTAACACATATACGCACTAT
Source organism: Philaethria dido (assembly GCA_033558755.1). NCBI lineage: Eukaryota > Metazoa > Arthropoda > Insecta > Lepidoptera > Nymphalidae > Philaethria > Philaethria dido. Next base: position 69,663 of record JAKGSA010001242.1, on the reverse strand, counting down.
ACACTATAGTATATAGTATGGACTGCTATTGACCACGAGCAAAGCCGCAGGCACAGCTAGTATAATATAAAACAAAGCAATAATACCTGAAAACGAAAAAAAAATGCTAAATGAAAAATTGCCTACAAAATCACATAGTAGCCGTTAACAGGCCTCGGAGGGGCAATAGAACTAAAAACGGTTGCACATAGAAATCGTATTGAGATAGTAGTCGCTTTCCTTTATTGCTGAATACTAGCTTTTGACGCTTTGTTTCGAATTATGGTAGAAAGAGGTATTTTTTTAGAGTGAAATAATATTCTTGTGATAAGAGAAATGATCCATTTTAAGTCAAAAGTGATGAAAATTAAGATTTTAATTAAAAAAGAAACTCGACTTACACAAAAGAAACTCGACTTACACAAAAGAAACTCGACTTACACAAAAAGTATAACTATAGCGAATAGCTCAAAAGTACATTAATATGAAAATGTTAAATAATATTTAGTATTTTCATACATACATACACAACACATAGCTTCACGCTGTATCCCGTATATAGCAAGGTAGGCAGAGGGAACCTAATGTAAAGATACTCTGTTCCTCACTTTCCTTCGAATTAAGGACGTGCTGAGTGGCGGAACTCAACGCCGTGCTTTTCCTTATTACCAAACCCAGGAAAAAGGGAAATTAGTGGCTGGATACTCCGTTTCGCAATTTCCATCCGATATTAAGGCATTTCGTGTTGGTAGGCAAAACTCAACATCACGCTTAACCTAAATATCATCCCTTGAGTGGGAATCAAACCGCTTAAAGTCAGAAGCTTTTTTACTGGACCACTATGGCCTCTAAAATTCCAGGATTTTTTTAAGAAACGTAACTTTAAATTATTTTATACATCATCCATCACTTTCATAACTAATTTGATTAAATCAGTCAATTATTTGTGAGATATTTTCTTTCCTTTCTCGGAAATCTAAGAAAAAATGAACAAAAGAGTATTTTATTTTAAGGCGATGGATTAATGTTACTTTTATTTTTGTTAAGTTTATAAGGTTTCATTATTATATTGTGTAGTTAGAATTTAAATTCTAATTACAGGCTACAAGTTTGGACAATTAGAGAATTAGAGAAGTGACGTATCACTACGTTATCAGACATAGATAAATATGAATAATACAAATGAACTCAGCACGCAATACCTCAGCGAAAACTAGGATACAGAAATCTTAAGAGAACGGAGTGTCTTAACACTAGGTTCTCAGTTTCCCTCTGCCTACCCTCCTATATCAGAAATACATCATGAAATTAAAAAAATAAAAGTAAAAAAAGTAAATATAAAATTTTACAATAATTTAAAGTAACATATCACATAGCTAAAGGGAAGTGAATAATACTTATTTTATTACGGTAAAGTGCTATCAAGCTAAGAATTATTTCTATCCAAAAACAAAATCTCTCCCGATTAATGTGATTCCACCTGATTTGGGACTATCTGCCGTCCGATCATTCATTTCATTCGGAGTAAAGCTTGTTGTATATATATAGATATACAGAGAAGTAATTCTATGGATTTATTGTACGGGAGTCCATTGTATTGTAGAGAGAGGAGCTCTGAGCAATACCTGAGACTAGTGACCCAAGTGTAAGTTTTAAATATAAAAGGGCCCCTTTTAAATGTACATCAATCCTTGCTAATATTATAATGATGATTTTTTAATTTTAATATTTGAATACTTTATTTTATTTCTCAATACATATTAAAAACGGTAAAATTTTGATGTTGATGTTGATTGGTGTTTTCCAAAAATATAAGTATCGAGTACCTATTTATTTGATAGAGAAATTATTTCTACAAATGAAAATAATATAAATAAACCATTGCACTTCTATTATAATATTTTGTTATCTATACATATACATACACATTGTAAAACAAAGTTCCGAAAAGCTGTCTGTATGTATGTGATCGTCTTTTACGCGGGTGAAACCGACGGCACTGCTAGTTACAAACATAAATTAATGAAGTGATAAAACTTTCTTTCTTTATTTTTTTGCTTCACGCTGTATCCCGCACACAGTAGGGTAGGCAGAGAGAACCAGAGAACCTAGTGTAAAGACACTCCGTTCTCTTTTACATATATATTTGCGTTCTCCACTTATTGTTCATAAAAAATATTTTAAAACCATAAATCATATCATCATCTCCATGGATAACAATTCCTATATTTAACCTGATGAAATTACCCCGTACATCGACAAAGATATAACCAGTAATAAGGCCCGATTGTTCTGATTAAACGTAAGCCTGTCTTTGAAAGGTATCAGCCAACAATGGGTATTGAAGAGTAATTTGTGTTTCCATTACGCAGTACGATTGTGTTCCCTAACGGTTGTTTTAATCTTATAGATTTAATAGAGTGCCGTTTTAGTATTAACGTTTATAGAAAAATATTGTAGAGATCTAGAATTTTTGTTCATATTGAGTAATTATTGTATATTTGTTTGTAACTAATGTTTTTAATTAAGTTATATATTTTTTTATTAGTTGATAATTCATACATAGAAGAAACTCCTTAGCAATCCATGGGTTCACCATATGGGTGCCCATCGCGTTGCAGAAAAAGGAGCTTGGTGAGTACCTCGGACTTACGACACAAGTGTAGGCTTAAGGGGCCCCTTTAAAATGCGCATTAACGTAATAAATTAATATTTAGTAAAAATTATATGTAAGTTATGTTAAAGCTATTGTTTTGGTGAGAGCTCTTTTATAATTAAAAGAAATATATATAAACATTTCTTCTTTTTTCTTAACTTTACGCTGTATCTGGCATAAAGCAGGGTAGGCAGAGGGAACCCGAGAACCTAGTGTTAAGACACTCCGTATATATAAACATTTAAGAAAATAATCACGATTGAGGCCATCGTAGCACAGTAGGTGACTGATTATTACTGGAGGTGGGTTCGATTTCCGCTTAAAAAAAATATATTATTAGAACGGAGTGTCTTGATACTATCTTCCCTCTATAAGCTCAACACAAATAATAAAGAATATTACAAACATACATGATACGGGCGTAAACATAACTCTTCTCTGACAATCGGGTAAAAACGAGAACTTAATAATAATATTTCACTATATAAATGATGATATAATATCATTTAATCTCTCGCAACGTTAATAAGTAAGGCCCTAAATGACGGTAAGCCAATCATGCGATTCATCTCTACCGCGTTTAGATTGGCTGTGGGAACCACATTAAAATTGACTCGTATTCCAGCTATTCCTTATTACAAAGTCAAAGGTGTCAAAGATATTATTACATTTTTTTTAACTTCACGCTGTATCCCGCTTATAGCAGGGTAGGCAGAGGGAACTAGAGAACCTAGTGTAAAGACACTCCATTCTCTTTCAACATTTCCGTTCCCCACTTTCCGCCAAATTGAAGCATTGCGTGTTGAGTGGCGGAATTCAACGCCTGCATTTTTGTAAGGTAAAAATGCATTTTTGTAAGATTAAAAAAGGAATTACAATTTTTAACAATAAAGAAGTAATTATAATAAATAATCATACTAGAGGAAGGTTACGTAAAAAGCATGATACGGAGGGCACGTATGAAGAGGTTAATGACTGTGAACGAGGCGAAAGAGGTATTGCAGAGATCGTAGCTTTTGGCGTTCCGTTCTCTCTGACAACCCCGCTAGGGACAAAGCGTGAAGCTAAGTAAGTAAATAAAAAAGAAACACTTATGTTACTGAGTGTCTGATAGACAGAGTGAAAGCAATCTATTGGCCGTATCTAGAAGAATCTAGTAGAATCTAGTGGCCGCAGAAAGATGAGATTTGGCATGGAGGCTTCTTGGAGAGTGTAAAAGACCTCTGTAGGTAGGATTTCTCGAGATTCCTGTAAAAATTGGAAATACATCGCAGGTTCAAGTTCCGCTATGTTCAAATTTATATTATTTTCGAAATATCGTTCTTTCCATGCTACGTGATATTATATTATATATATATATATATATATATATATATATATATATATATATATATTTGTACCTACTTTATATACAGGTCTCTAAATATTTTTTTTTAACTTCACGCTGTATCCCGCATATAGCAGGGTAGGTAGAGGGAACCTGAGGACCTAGTGTTAAGACACTCCATTCTCTTTCAACAATTCCGTTTCCCACTTTCCGCCGAATTCAGGTATTGCATGTTGAGTGGCGGAACTCAACGCCGCGCTTTGCCTTGTTACCAAACATGAAAATACTAAATATTACATTTCCTGGAGTGGGAATCGAACCCACAACCTGTCGCGCTTACAGTCGCACGCTTGTGCCTCTGCGCCAAGACAAGCGTCTCAACTCTCTAAATATTTTACCTATATACACATATAGGACAACTAGACAATATATATATGCATGTATGTTCTAGAAAACACAATATTATCATGAAATCATGTTTGTGCACTAAATAGATAACCAAACAGATTTACAAGCTAATTATCGTCTAATTTGGACAATTATTGCCAAATATTGGATATATTGAGGTAATCTCTTAAAGAAGGTCAAGAAATATTTAAGAATGTATATGCAGATTGTTTTTGTATTGAAAATGCAATTATGTTTCAATAATGCGACGTTTTTGTAATTTTTGTAGTTCAATTCTATAGTTATGACTTTGGAATGTGACATCTGAGCACTAGTTAACTGTAAAAATATATAAGGAGTTATTTTTATTTGTATTAAACCATTCAAGAAACAATATATCTTACATGTAATATGTGTCAAGTTATTATTTTAGCTTCACGCTGTATCCCGCACCTAGCAGAGTAGGCAGAGGGAACTTAAGAACCTAGTGTTAAGAGATTCCGTTCCCCACTTTCCTCCGGATTGAGGCATTACGTGCTGAGCGGCGGAACTCGACGCAGAACTTTGCCTTGTCACCAGACCCCGGAAATAAATATACTAAATATTGTTTAAAATTTTCATTTCTTAGAGTGGGCATCGAACCCACAACCTGTCGCGTATACAGTCACACACTAGTGCCTCTGCGCTACGACAGCCCTTTGAATCTATTTTTTTTATAACAAACCATTTTAAAGATACATGATCTGAATTTGGTTAAAACCGAACCCACATAAACAGACATACGCTAAAGAATATTATTTTAAATAATAATATTTGTAAAGAAAACAGCTTCATACTTTTACGCTTAGCAGGAGAGTCAAAGAAAACATAGTGTCAAGACACTCTTATCTCCAATTTCCATCCAAAATTAAATCATTGCGTATTGATTATCGAAACTCAACGCCAAATCCTACCAGCGCGGAAAAAATAAAATAATTTAAATATAGGATGTCCCAAAATTAACGCAAGATTTGAATTAAATAGAAAATACCATTTTAGTCTTTTAATAGCGAATGAATAATGAATATAATAGCAAATGGCGGCAAAGTCAAATCTTGCGTTAATTTTGGGACACCCTTTATAATCAATCTCCCGAATGGGAATCGAACCCACAACCATTGCCATTACAGATACGTTATAGCTCTTCCTTCACTACGATGTACCTGTATCAAATATATTTTAATCTATTCCCAGTATGTAATATTGAGTTAATGATTTCATATCCTACTAACATCGTTACGCTAATCGCGAAATCAAGGCGTAGTCTATTAAACTTGATGGAGCCGTGTCGATAATATTAAGTTTCGTTTATACAAGAATTTACATTTGTTACAGTGAAATGGAATAAATAACAATATTAACAGCTATTCCTAGGAATTTCTTTAGTGAGTGTAAGTTCGATTCTGCTTAAGGCATTTTTTTTGGAATATTTATCAATTCAGAAGGAATTAGCTGATTTTTTATTGACATAGAAAACGGACGACGTTATCAATTCGTATGTATTTTTTATGTGTGTCACCGCATAACTCTTTACTAGGTAAATCGATTTTGGTATTTCTTTTAGTAACTTCTATCCCATTTAAATTTAGTGAAGATCTGACAAGTAGTTTTTGAGTTATTCGTAATAATTTTACTTTTTAGTTCGTTTTATTTAAAGTAGGTTTTCTTTTTTTATTAAAATCTTATTTATTCCACACATACATACATACATATATAGCTTCACGCTGGATACAGCGGGATACCGAATATAGCTAGTAGACAGAGAGAAACTAGTGTTAAGACACTCCGTTTCCCATTCTCTATATAATAGAATATATATGAACATAACATACTAAAAGATAATATACACAATTTCATAAGAATCATGTTCCAACTAACGGGATTAATGAAGAATTCAACATTTAATTGTTTGTGGTATTTAGACGCTGTATCGTATTACCATCGTTAATATTCATATAGCCGAATGAGAGGAATTAAAACGAATTGTTTTAATAATTATTAACTGACATGTTTGTTGACGAAATTGTCCTTAATGGCTATTCATACTTGGGATGTCCTTGACTTAGAGAACCTAGTGTCCAAATTCTCCGTTCTCCACTTTCCGCTATAAATTACATTCATACATACATAGCTTCACGCTGTATCCCGCATATAACAGGGTAAGCAGAGGGAACCTAGTATTAAGACACTCTGTTTCTCACTTTCCGCCGAATTGTGGCATTGCGTGCTGAGTGGCGGAACTTAAAGCCGCGTTTAGCTTTGTTGCCAAACCCAGGAAATGAAAAAAACAATTTTCTGTAGTGGGAATCGAATCCAGAACCTGTCGAGTTTACAGTGTGCCTCTGCGCCTCGACAGGCGTTAGGTTGTTAATGATAAATAATCATTTAAATATAGTCATTCCCTAGAGTGGTTGTGTATAGTGAGATGTCCCACTGCGTAACGATGACCTCAAAAGGAATATATGAATGGTACAATAGCATATTTTATGAAATTAACTTCTGACGTCAAATATGTGTAATATATATACCTATATTAGCAGTATTATTAAATAATATTTATTATTTAGTATTTTCATTTCCTCACTCTGGTAACAAGGCAAAGCGCGTCATTGAATTACGCCATTCAGTACGCAGTGCCGCAATTTGACGGAAAGTGGGGAATGGAGATGTTAAGAGAGAACGAAGTATCTTGGTACTGGATTCTCCGGTTCCCTTTGCCTACCCTGCTACGCGCGGGACACAGCGTGAAGTTACAAAAAAAAAATTGCATATACTTTACTTGTGACTGACCGTAGAAACAACTGGTCGTTGGTTCAATTCCCACTTTGTGGAACGATCATATTAAAATAATTTTATTTCTTCCCCCTAGTAAAATAGGCGTTATTTTCCATCACTTAAAACTCAATGTCAAAAATTTAGATGGAAAGTGGAGAACGGAGAGTAACATTAGGTTTTTTCTACCTTACTATGCGGGAAATAGAGTGAATCTGTTTTTTTATATCAGTAAATAAAACACACCTCCAACCAACGACATTATTATAAAGTCATTCTAATATGACAAATTATATAAGCCAATAGCCCCATTGACGTGTAAAGTACACGTTTCCTTACGCGTCAACATGTCGCTTTGTATAAAAGTGTATGTGAAACATGTGCTAGTGTAAATAATATTTATTTTATTAATTAAGTGTACTTTTATCTATTATTATAAAAAAAAACATTGGTTATTTACACTGTTTCTCTATGTACGCTATATGTATGCCAATTTCAATACGCCTCTGTCAGCATAATTTTCAAAAAAGATATTCAAAAGTGACGTTAGCGCGTTAACAGCGCGTTCCCTAGCAATGTATATGTCACTTTATATAAACATGGATGTCATAATAGTGTGTTATTTTATTAATTTTTTATGCATTATTTTAAAACAGATATTACCATTCTGCACTCCTTCATATAAACTATAAGTGTGCCAAGTTTCATGCTCCTCCGTCCGCGTAATTTTTGTAAAAAATGAATCCAAAGATTTTGCTTCACGAATTAATATATAGATAAGAAAAAATATTGACTTACCTCTTACATCATGATCTTTATCTGCACCGTATCTTACGAATATGAAATATAGCGCCATAAGTATGAGCTGAAATACCAGCAAAGGTATATACTTCATGTTGGCGAATTTCAACATGATCGAAGATGAAACCTGAAAAGATAATTATGATTATTTTTTTGAAATATTTGCATCTAATATATAGCACGACCATCGTGATAAGGAACAGCGTTGGACTGTAAACGCTACATCGTAACAACGCTGCATAAACGATAGTTGTGGATTCGATTTCCACTGTGAGAATTTTTATAACTAGAGTTCTTGTTGACGCATAACGCGTTGTCTATCAATGTATAGGTTGTCCCAAAATTAACGCAAGATTTGAATTAAATAGAAAATGCCATTTTAGTCTTTTAATAGCGAATGAATAATGAATATAATAGCAAATGGTGGCAAAGTCAAATCTTGCGTTAATTTTGGAACACTCTTTATATATAAACCTAATAAAGACACTTCAAACCATTGCAGTGGATCCAAAGATTTTCCTTCTCGTATTAATATATGTTATATCATCATCAATGGCCGTACAGCTCTCGGTGGGCCCTAGCCTCCTTCAACGCTTTATTCCATTCCTCTCTATTCAAGGCCGCTCTCTTCCAGTTTTTGAAGCCTAAGGTCTTGAGGTCTTTGGTTACTCCATCAAGCCACCTAAGCTTAGGTCTTCCAACCTTGCGTTTGCCATCTGGGTTTGACTCAAGCAGACGTTTAGGGACCCTGTTGTTATCCATACGATGTATGTGACCAAGCCAGGACAGTCTACTGATTTTGATGACTTGTATGATGTTAGGGTCCCTGTACAGGTCGTAAAGTTCATAGTTATATCGTATCCGCCATGAACCATCCTCACAGATGGGGCCGAATATTTTTCTTAGTATTTTACGCTCAAAGATTAGTAGGGCATCTTCGTCCTTCTTCTTGAGGACCCATGTCTCAGAGCTGTAGGTGAGAACGGGGCGTATTAACGTTTTATACAGCGTGAGTTTCGTGCTCCTGCTTAGTAGACGGGATCTAAGGTGTTTAATTAGACCAAACCAGCATCTGTTTGCGAGCATTGTCCGTCTCTTGATCTCAATGGTCACATCGTTATCACTCGTGATCATTGAGCCCAGATATACAAAGTTCTCACACCCCTCAAATTCTGAGTCCTCCATAATAATTGGTTGATGTGAGCTGGGTTTAGGTGTTTCCAGATATTTGGTCTTACTGTTGTTGACAGTTAGTCCCATCTGCAACGATGTGCGCTTAATATTCACGAAAGAGGAACATAGCTGGGCCCTGGAACGTGATATTAAGACCAGATCTTCAGCATATCCCAGGAGCTGGTCAGATTTATAAAATATTGTCCCAGATATTTCTAGTTGCGCATCTCTGACGCATTTCTCGAGGGCTACATTAAAGAGAAGGCAGGCTAGTGCGTCGCCTTGTCTTAGACCAGATGTTGTGGTGAAGGGCGGTGAGGTTTCGTTCTGCACTCGTACACAGTTCTGCGTTCTCCTCATGGTCATTTTCACAAGTCTGACAAGCTTGCTGGGTATCTCCATTTCGATCATAGCGGCGTAAAGCTTATGGCGCAACACAGTGTCGTAGGCAGCTTTAAAGTCCACAAAAAGATGATATGTTGGAACATTAAATTCATTCATCTTCTCTAGTATTTGCCGAAGGGCAAAGATCTGATCTGTCGTTGATCTACCCGGTCGGAAACCACTCTGATACTGACCAAGGCTGTTTTCTACAAAAGGCTGCAATTTGCGAAAGATAATATTCGCCATTACCTTGTATGCAGTGTTAAGGAGGGTTATACCCCTGTAGTTGTTACAGTCGAGAGTATCACCTTTCTTGTGCAAAGGACATATTACTCCTAGGTCCCATTCTGTAGGCATCTCTTCCGTTTCCCAGATGCGAGCCATTATAGAGTGCATGACCGCAGTAAGTCTTGGGCCTCCATACTTGATTAGTTCTGCCGGTATACCATCATATCCGGGTGATTTATTGTTTTTAAGTTTTTTGATAGCCATTTCGGTTTCTATGATTGTAATGGGCTCTATGGAAATGTTCTCGTCATTGTAATCTTCATCTTGGGTAGGGATATTGACACTGTCGGCTCCGAGTAGTTCACCAAAGTGTTCCGACCATCTAAGCAGGATGTCATTTATGTCATTAATTATTTCACCTTGTTTATTCCGGCAAGCGCTAGTTCGAGGCTTAAATTCCTTTCGTGATGAGTTTACAGTTTTATAAAACCTGCGTAAGTCTTTACGCGTTTTAAATTCTTCCAAGGCCAATAATCTATTATTTTCTGCAAGTTTTTTCTTTTTCTTATGAATCCTCTTTTCTGCTCTACGGGCGTTTTGGTATGCTTCTCTATTGCGACGGGTAAATACTTGAAGTAATTTTTTATACAGAATGTTTTTCTGATCAGTGATTTTACTACAATCATCGTCAAACCATTCATTTTTTTTTTTTATATATATATGTTATATATTATATTATTTTCATTTTCCCGTTCTGATTAAAGAGCAACGCTAAATTCGGCTATTCAAAACTCAATGCCTCGATTTCCTGCAAAATGCGGAGAACAAAGTGTTTTCATACTATGTTATCTCTATCTATACACTTATATGGTAATAAGTTGAAGTATTAATACTATTGAAACAGCGACTACGACATTCAGTGATTAGGAGCTCAAATTTTATATAATATTTACAGGTTCCTCTGGGAGAATATGAGTATAAATGAGTAGTTGTGATCTGAGGATTGTGGATTATCAAATGAAGGAATAATTTAAAATTAAAATATTTTAATTTTTTCGCTTTGGTAAGACTACGGCATTGAATACGGCACGGTACTTAGTTACGCCACTTAGCACGCAATTTCTAAAAATTGGATGGAAAGAACGGAATGTCTAGGTCTAAGGTCTAGCACTTGGGTCTCTCTGACTATCCTGCTATGCATGATCAAGCGTGAAACTGAAAAACCAAATATTTTCTTTTACCGTGTCTGGCATCTTTAAGGCAAACTCTCCAATTTTAAGGCAAAGCGAAAATGGACTGAACACTAGGTTCTTTGTATTATTTTATTGCTAGATCAATAGGAAAATATATATATCTTTAGTCGTTTAAGCGTAAAAGGTCTACTTCCGTGAGGAGTCCATAAGTCACGTGCACATAGATTTTCACCATAGAGATAATTTATCATACAATTAAACTTCGCACAATAGCAAAGGTTGGCAGTTTGATTCACTTATTGTTAATAAAATTTGGCCTAATACATGATTGATGAAGATAAGAGAACCAAAGGGACTTTTTTCGGTGAGGAAATCCGTCACGGATATCCGCCCGAGTAGGAACATGGACGGGACTCCGAAGCTATATATATACGCCGTCGACGCTATAGATATACGCCTCTTTAACCGATACTAGTTGAGGCCATGGGAACACCCAAGTTCCGTAAACTATGGCGGCAGGCAGAACCAAAGGGACTTACAAGTAGCATTTGAAAGCATAAACATTGGCTGACATATACCCATGCTAAAATATGTATGTTCATCAGTTTTAATGTTAGTTAAATGATAATTAACATATCTGACTTCACGTTTGTAATATTAAGTAACATTAAATAGGAACTTTATAATTAAAAATTGGACACATTCTATCTCAAAATGACAAATAATTAATGAAAATTTCAAATATAATTACTTTGAAAGCAATATAGTGTTGAATCCAAGAGGATATTTCAGTAATCCTCAATCTAAGTGAGGCAAAAACATGACATAGCTGTAATTTGCTAAACCTTTGAGACCATAGTGACACAGTGTCCGACTGTAAACGTATGTGGTTTTGAGCTCGATTCCTACTCTGGGGAAATTAGAATATTTCTGTCATTTCTGTTATAATTCTAGTAAGATAAAGTACAGCATTGAATTCTGCTATTTTACATACAATGTCTCACGGGGAAAGCATCAGACAAAGATCAGAGTGCTTTAACATCTTCCTACTATCAGGGTATAGAAATAAAACGTGACGCTTTATAATAAATAATTGTTTTCATTTCTTAGCTCTGAGACACAACACACTATACATATGTTAAATATGGATCGACAGAGAAGAACGGAATGTTTTAACACTAGATCTCTCTGTAAATAAGAAAAATACTATTGAATCCAAAATATACCAGTAATCCTCAACCCAAGAGGCAAAAAAGTAAGGCATGACATAACAGTAATTTAGTAAACGTTTCAATGCCCAATGCTCAAGGTACGGTCTACCGTAGAGGGACAAAAAACGATCTGACTACCACCGATTAATCACAAAGCTTAGTGACACGTCCGATGTAGGTAATTAGGTGAGTTCCCTTTAATCAATTCTATTGGGCAAGTGAAATCTTATTGAAGGTAACTTGGTAACTAATGCCTTTTCTTCGTTTTGCCTTAGAATGATCAGTTTTTAAAAATTTTGTATAATATTGAATTGATATGAATTCAAAATCTTGTGAAAATGGGTAGATGTTTGTAATTTTACTACGCAAAAAAAATTTAACAAATTTAGATGAATTTACGGTAATACACTTATTAATATATCTATTACCAACACGCAATGCCTAAATTCGGCGGAAAGTGGGGAAAAGAGTGTCTTAACATTAGGTTCTCAGTTCTCTCTGCCTACCCTGCTATATGTGAGATACAGCGTGAAGTTAAAAAAATATTTATTTCTCTTATAAGAAATAAGTTATAATTTACAAAGATTTTGTGTAACAAAATTATAAGTGTAAAAGTTTATGGGAATTGATGGATGGATGTTTCCTTTTCTTTCACCCTAAAACTACTGAACGAATCTAGATGAAACTTTACGGTAATATAGTTTATACATCAGAATAACACATAAGTTGGAATTTATAAACGTGGCCATAATATAAAAACAATTATCTAGTGCTATCTATAGTTAACCCAATTAAACATTACGTAGCTGGCGGAATCAACGCTGCACTTTGATCTATTTGGACATAGCAATATCTAATTCTTCTTCTTCTTCTTCTAATTCTAATTTATGGTAACTACGAAAATTCTATCGAATGGAATTTCAAGCCACATATAGAAAAAAAAATGTTTCATACATATTTTTTTCTCATTGCATCACTCATTGCTCATGAAAAAATCAGAATTTCAAAATGAAGAAAATTCATAATAAAATACAACAGAAGAATTAAGCTCAGCTTTATATTTATTATTTTTAAAACATGGAATCCCATTATTTTGTTTTAAAAAGGTATATTACTTTAAAAGCCTCGTTTGTCCCCAAAACTTTGTAGAACTTAATCCATTTGGTCAATTATTCATAAGGTAAGCTTATTTTAATTACAAATAACTTTAACTTGACCAGTGTGGCCAAATGTAATACGGTCTGACTGTGTACGCTAGTGGTTGTGGGTTTGATTCTCACTCGGGGGGGTAATATAGTATGAGGATGATTATAAAGCAGTGGCGGGGGATGAAAATTAAAAAAAGGTAAACCGGTAAATTTAGGAAAGCCGGTATAGTATGTAAAGTTATTTAGTAATTTCACTATCAAACTTTGATGATGATCTTTTTTTTCTGGCAATTTTATATTCAACATTTTTCTAGCAGCCTTTTTTTAGGCATCATATTTGTTTTTTTTTTACACAATTGCTCCCAAATTTTTCTAGAAAGTATATTGTCATTTACAAAAGGTAAGCCGGTGGAAACCATGTTATATGGAGGCCTTGCCACTGGTATAAAATATATAAGAGATATTATTTGCATCACAAATATTTTATTACAAGTTACAATGAGGCCTTTGTGGCCCACTGGCTCACTGTGCCAAGATGGCTTCTAGCATTAAGCTCTATTGATTGTGGGTTCAATTCCCACTTGGTGGAATGATTATCTGGTGAAACAAAGTGCGGCGTTAAGTTCCGTGACACGTCAACACGCAATGTCTTGGATTCTGGCGGAAATAAGAAAATTGAGTATTGACACTGACACTGATTGAACAGATTGATCTCTACCTTACTATGCGAAATAAAACGTAAAGCTAAAAAAAATGAGCTTCACCCACCATATTTGTAGAGAAGGAAGGATTGTAGTGACAAATTTCTTTGGCTTCCATCCATCCATGACGAGACATTTTGTATTGAATCATTTTTTATACGTTGCGTTTGTTTAAATTTTTAAGGCTCCGTATAAAGATTTTAACGGATATTAACGGACTTTAACGGATTCCAAGAGTTATTTAAAATTTTGCATTTCCTTTATTTCGTTAGTAAAAAGTAAGTTCTTTTTATATTAAACATACATACATACATACATAGCTTCACGCTGTATCCCGCAACAGGGTAGGCAGAGGGAACCTAGTGTTAAGACACTCCGTTCTCCTCTTTCCGAAAAATTCCATTCCCTGGAGTAGTAATCAAACCCACAACCTGTCGCATTTACTCGCACGTTTGTGCCTCTGCACAACGACAGGCGGATTTATATTAAACGAACCAATTTAACCACAATAGTTAAACAATCCTAACTCAATTTTAACAAAAAGTTTCCAAAATTACAACCGTTCGAAGCGAGATATATAGAAAGAACAGCGAAAAGTCGACAAATGCATTGGGAATTGGTTAACCCTAGTTATTAATTCAATGATCGTCGATTCACATACGATCTAATTCTAAATGGAGATTGGACAGTCATTATGTAATTTGCTACACGCGAACGTGAAAATTTTATATTTCAACTGTTATTATCGTTATATTTACGGAAGGAGAGTTTTACAATTATGTTTGTAAAAAAGTAGTTTCATACTTTTTCGCATACTCGCATACTAAGGTAGTTACAGAGAACCTAGTGTAAAGACACTCCGTTATTTACTTCCTATTAGAATCCAAGAAATTGTGTTTCTTTTCAGTCATTTCATTTGTCATTTCATTTCCGTTTTCCACATTTTACCAGAGTTTCCAGCATTGCGTCATAAACGACTAAATAATGCGTTTTGTCTTACGACAGTAGAGAAATGATAATAATTTGCACATGATCCTTAGTGAGAATCGAACCCATAAACATACGCACTTACTATAAGACGACATTCCAATGCACCTCTTTGACTCTTTTTTTTTTGTATGAAAGACATACATCTTTGCAGATATGTTCTATAAGAGGCAGACGGAATTTCTGTTCTTTTTAATTTTATAATAATGTGTTAGTAAGCAAACGTTCTGATTTGTTTAAATAGATTATAATTTTTTTTTAGCTTCACGCTGTAACCCGCATATAGCGGGGTAGGCAGAGGGAACCAGAGAACCTAGTGTTAAGACACTCCATTCTCTTTCAACAATTCCGTTCCCCACTTTCCGCCGAATTGAGGCATTGCGTGTTGAGTGGCGGAACTCAACGCCGCGCTTTGCCTTGTTACCAAACCCAAGAAATGAAAATACTAAATTTTACATTTCCTGGAGTGGGAAGCGAACCCACAACCTGTCGCGCTTACAGTCGCATGCTTGTGCCTCTGCCCACGACAGGCGTTATTATAAAAATAAAATCCATAATTGTTTTTCTTTAAGATAAATGCTTATCTTAATGTATACAGATGTTGAAATGACAAAATTATATTTTATTATGATGATAAGTAAGATAAACTAGCGTTTAATACAAGTAAAATTATTTTATTAAGAACACTAAAATATTACTGTCGTGGCGCAGGGGCACAAGCGTGCGACTGTAAACGCGACAGGTTGTGGGTTCGATTCCCATTTCAGGAAATGTTAGTATTTTCATTTCCTGGGTTTGGTAATAAGGCAAAGCGCGGCGTTGAGTTCCGCCAGTCAGCACACAATGCCTCAATTCGGCAGAAAGCGAGGAATAAAATTGTTGTAAGAGAACGGAGTTTCTTAGCACTAAGTCCTCAGATTCCCTCTACCTACCTTGCTATATGTGGGATACAGCGTGAAGTTAAAAAAAAAAATATTGAGTCGAGTGGCGGAACTGAAAGTTCTTTTCCAGACTGGTGAAATAATATAAATATGATAATTCTTCTGAGTGGGAATCACATCCACAACCAATGGGATTTACAGGCAGATGTTTATCACACCACGATCCTTATGTAATTTCGTCATAAGAAATGAATTGAACAATATCAAATTCTATTTCTCTACTTATTTTTAACCGATTTCAAAAAGATAGATTCTCAATTTGACTGTATTTTTTATGTTTTACCACATAATTTATTACTAGCAAGCCGATTTTGATGATTCCGCCTGTCGTGGCGCAGAGGTACAAGCGTTTGTAAACGCGACAGGTTGTGGGTTAGATCTGCACTCCAGGAAATGGAATTTTTCATTTCCTGGGTTTGGTAACAAGGCAAAGCGCGGCGTTGAGTTCCGCCACTCAGCACGCAATGCCTCAATTCGGCGGAAAGCGGGGAACGGAGTATCTTTACACTAGGTTCCCTCTTCCTACCCCGCTATATGCGGGATACGACGTGAAGCTATGTACGTATATATGTTTTTTAATAATAAATAATGCTTCTGATGTGGTCTCATTTAAATTTATTTAGTAGTTTATGAGCTATTCGTAATAATTCTGCTTTTTAATGCATTTTATTTGAAGTCGGTTTCTTTTTTTGTTAAAATTTTTAATTATCATCAGTTATATTGCTACGTATCGGTACTACAATTGCATTTGCCAATATAACTTTAATATTACAAATTCTATCTAGATTTAATTTGAATAGGAAACAAAAGATATACATGAAATGTTAGATGATAGTTTTCATTGTCAGTTTGTGTGAAATTCGCAATGTATGAATT
This sequence comes from Philaethria dido, assembly GCA_033558755.1. Classification (NCBI taxonomy): domain Eukaryota; kingdom Metazoa; phylum Arthropoda; class Insecta; order Lepidoptera; family Nymphalidae; genus Philaethria; species Philaethria dido. The sequence continues at coordinate 52,860 of JAKGSA010001242.1, read as the reverse complement.
TGTTCAGTTAATTTTATATTGTATGTATGTAAAAGGCTAAAAAAGTACTTTTAAGTCCATAGCAGGGCAATCAGAGAAATCGTAGTGTCAAAATACTCCACATTCTCTTTTTCTTTCTCTCTTTTCTTCCACCCAAATGCGAGAAATTGAAATCCGAAAATTTATAAACGAATTTATTCAGTTACTGTTGTATTGTATGTATGATATCCTTTTTTGTTTAGCTTTTTACTGTATAGCAGAGATATCCTAGATATTCCGTTCTCTACTTTCCACTTGAATTGAGTTATTGCGTGTTATGTGGCAGAACTCACTTTGTTTTGCCAGAGCGTTAAATGAATATGAAATTAATTTAATTATAATAAGTTTTCTCAGTACGGATCTAACCCACTACATGTTCACAGAGAGACACTTTGGGATAGTGCGTCTCAAAAACTATCACAGTAATTGCAATATCACTTTTATTTATTTATTAAAAAAATATTTAATAATAATTAAAAATATAAATAATTAATTATTATAATGAAGACTTTAATAGAGAAAAACGACTATTTAAATTTTAAATTATTACGAATAACTCAAAAACTCATCAGATTTTTAAATGGGACCACACCAAAAGCCAACAACATATTAAAAAAAATTATCAAAACTGTTAAAAAAAAGGGAATAACACACATAAAAAATAGTCGAATTATGAACCTTTATTTTTTAAGTCGGTTAAAAAAAAATAAAATATAAAAAATATTAACACTAACCTCGTCTCTAGGTACCCACACCACAGTCCACACTTGAACGCTAACTGAGAACATACACTCGTCATAGTTCGCACGCGTCCATCAAAACCAATTGTTTCAGTTATAAATCATATAGGGCAATTTAGAAAATGTCTAAAAATAGTTTTGTTCATAATATGTCTTAATAAAAAGTTTATAAATATAAATACGTTTTTGTATGTTATTACATACATACATACATAGCTTCATGTTGTATCCCGCAAATAGCAGAGTAGGCAGAGGGAACCTAGTGTTAAGGCACTCCGTTCCCTACTTTCCGCCAATTTTTTTTTTTTTTTTTTATGGAAAGGACAAGGCAAACGAGCGTTCGGGTCACCTGATGGTAAGTGATCCCCGCCGCCCACGGCCCCGTGTAACACCAGAGGAGCTACAGGTGCGTTGCCGGCCTTTAAGGCATTGCGTGCTGAGTGGCGGAACTCAACTAAAACAACTTTGCCTTGTTACCAAACCCAGGAAATGAAAAATTCTATTTCCTGGATTGGGAATTGAACCCACAACCTGTCGCGCTTACAGTCCGACGCTTGTGCCTCTGCGCCACCACAGGTGTATGTTATTAAAAAGGCATATTAAAGAGAGAATTGTGCTAAGAGCTCTTCGTTCTTCGGTCTCTGCCTTAGTTCGAGACACTGACCCTTGACTGGTGGAAATCATACTGCGCTTTATCTTCACAGAAAAAGGGAAAAAAGTAATTTTAAATATGATCAATTTAAAGTTAAAATATTTTCGGCTGTCGTGGTAATAGTAAATATCCATAGTACAGTAGTCAATAGTTTATAGGTTCGATTTTCACTTGCGGGAATGATTTAAATTATTTCATCCATGTAGTTGTTACTACAAACCGCTGTCTTGAGTCTTGACATCCAGCAAACAGAAAGTTGCAAGAAATATCAGTATTCTAAATGAAGTCATCGTTGCGTTGTGGGACAGAATTTGACTGTAAACACAATTGGTTGTAGATTCAATCCCCATTCTGGGGATTACGCTCTCGCTCTAGTAAAGTAAAAGGACACGTTGAATACCACCACTCAATACACAATGTCTCAATTTCGGGCGGAAAGTACAGAACTAAGTGTCTTGCAGTGGCAAGGCGTCTATATAACACGGTTCCCGACGGCTTACCTTCTATAAATGGAAAAAATTGGAAGCGAAATTTTTAAAATATAAGTATGAGAGCTAAAAAAAGCCCAAGGAACTGCTGGGTATAAAATTACAAGAACCAAGGTCTTCCATCTAAGTCCCCCTAAAAAAAGGTCATCATCGAAATTACTAAATAGCTTTACATCCTATGCCGGCTTCCCTAAATATAGCGGCTTCTCTAAAAATTACCGGCTTCCTTAAAAATACACCGCCTTCTCTAAATATACCGGCTTACCTGAATGAAAATTTGAATGAAAATTTTAATACCTAATTAAAATTTTCACTCTTCGCCACTGGTGTCTGGACACTAACCTCTAAGGCTACCTGTATCTGTTATACGGAAAAAAACATGAAACTGAATATTCTAAGCTAAAACAATAGAATTACAATCTATGAACGTACATATAATAAAAATATCGAACAGTCAGCACAGTGCAGATCGTGACAGGCCATCAATATCCCGTATTTATTGTAACAACGTACGTGCGATGCATTGAGCGATATTTGAACGCAACATGCTGAAAGACAGTGCGTGTAAAAATATTTTTATATCTATTTGAATTTTGATGGTGGAACAAATACGGGCGTTTAGCTTTAAAGAAATATTTTATGGTATGGTATATTGTGTTTCCCTATAAGTATGGAAATTAGAAGAGACTCCTTAGCAATCCATGGCTTCATTGCCGGGCCCATCGCATTGCAGAGAGAGGAGTTTGAAGAATGCATGGGTCTTTCGACCCAAGTGGCCGGTTTAGGGGCCCTTTAAAATGCGTATTAACGTTCACCTCCACTATCCTCGCTCCTCTCTACCTAACCATATTTTAAAATATTCTACTAATGCCGCCTTCGAAATATGTGCTAGAAATATACTGATAATAGTTCTAGACAGGCCGAGATCTTTTAGTAGATTATAGAGAGATTTCGCTGTTATACCTCTCGCGCCTACTTCTGTTGCTCATTATATTGTATTCATAATTATAAGAAAAAGAACCAGACCAGAGAAGACCAGGTATCCGTAGAGATCAGGAAAATTATTATAAAAATAATAATTTATTGTGTGGTATGAGATTTTTCTTTTTGAAATGACTAGCTTAGCGAATTTGTTGAAATTATTGTAGAGATAATTAATAATTTGAAATAATATTTCTAAGTTTCTTTTTTTATTCCTCTTAATCACATTTTTAAGTCCGATTAGATGAAATTGAATAAAAAAGTAAATTTAATTAAATTAAATTATAATCCAAACATATATGTATTTTTTTTAAATTTTTAAACATAATTCTTTTTATTTCAAATAGTACAGTACAATATCTAATCTTTCAGTATTTCACTTTTCAAAGATCTCATGTAACCAACGTGCATTGCCTTCTCAATATCTTTATCACTGTTGACGATTTCAAAAGTAGTAGCAGACCAGTGCCCATAATATTTGAAAATAAGTTAAGTTTTTAGCTTCACGCTGTTTTCCGCACAAAGCAGGGCAGGCGGAGAGAACCTGAGAATCTAGTGTTAAGACACTCCGTTCCCCACTTTCCGCCAAATCTTGACATTGCGTGCTGAATAGTGGAACTCAACGCCGCGCTTTGCCTTGTTACTAACCCCAGGAAACGAAAATACTAAACTTTTACATTTCCTGTAGTGAGAATCGAACTCAAAACCTGTCGCGTTTACAGTCGCACGCTTGTGGCTCTGCGCCACGACAGGCGAATTTGACCTCAACTATTTCTAAATGTGTATTTTTTTGCGCTTAAAAACCGGAGAACTTTACAATTTTCTGTACGATATAAAGAATTGTATTTGATATACGAAAATTTCCGATGGTGCAAATAGCAAAGGGAAAGGAGTATCGAGTATTTTTAAAAAAACATATACATATTTTGTAACGAAAGACCGAATGGATGGGAAATATTTTTTTTAGAAATATCGGCATATTTTTATGTATACTGAAAGAACAAATGCTTACAAGAAATGTACGAGTAAAATAAATATGAATAACACTTAAAAATATCTTTTATATTTTAAAAATCGCGCCCAGTATCAGCATATTGGGCCTTAGCGATTCGAGTGAGTGCCAGTATCGCGATCATCTGGAAAGCAAGGCCAAGTTGGCCTCGAAGAAACTGGGTGTTATCGCCAGAGCGAGACAGTACTTCACGCCAAAACACCGTTTGGCCCTGTATAGGGCTCAGGTTCGGCCTCATATGGAATACTGTTCTCACCTCTGGGCTGGTGCACCCCAGTATCAGCTTGAACCATTTGATCGCATACAACGCAGAGCCATTCGAATCGTTGGGGACCCGGTAATCTGTGCAGGGCTTGACACATTGGCGTTGCGTAGAGACGTGTCCTCGTTGTGCGTTCTCTATCGCATATATCACGGGGAGTGTTCTGGGGAATTGTTTGACCTGATTCCTGCCGCAGGATTTTCAAACCGCACAGTACGCCACAAGCTTAAATACCATCCACACCACCTGGATGCGTGGCACTCCAGTACTGTGCGGTTTCGAAGGAATTTCCTTCCACGTGCCACTGAACTGTGGAATGGCCTACCTGCGGCAGTTTTTCCAGGTCGATACGAAATGGGTACCTTCAAAAAGCGCGCCTACTCCCACCTCAAAGGCCGGCAACGCACCTGTAGCTCCTCTGGTGTTACACGGGGCCGTGGGCGGCGGGGATCACTTACCATCAGGTGACCCGAACGCTCGTTTGCCTTGTCCTTTCCATAAAAAAAAAAATAATAATATTATTTATACACTTAGAAAAAAAAAATATTTTAAAAACCTGTCGTGGCGCAGAGACACAAGCGTGCGACTGTAAACGCGACAGGTTGTGGGTTCAATTCCCACTCCAGGAAATGTAAAAGTTCAGTATTTTCATTTCCTGGGCTTACTCGGGGTCACACGAAAAACGCGGTGTTGAGTTCCGCCACTCAGCACGCAATGCCTCAATGCGGCGGAGTGTCTTATCACCAGGTTACCTCTGCCTACCCTGCTATGTGCGGGATACAGCGTGAAGCTAAAAAAAATATTTTAGAAACATATTGCAGCAATAAATCCGCGACTTGAACTTCGGCGAAATTTATTATAAATATTCCCCGAAGTGGGAATCGAAGCCAAAACCATCACGCTTACTTTCAAAAGCTAGCCTAGCCTTCCACAACGGCCTCATAGTAAAAAATTGTTTTAAAATAATTTCTAGGTTTACTTTATAATTTTTAAATAATATTCATTACAATGTTATATATAACATAGATCTTCTAAACGCGATTGGGATGTTCATCTTTAAAAAATATATATTAATTTTCTAGGCTCTAGCACGGCAACGGCGCGGCGTTTAGTTCCGCCAATTAACACATAATGTTTCGAATTTTGGCGGAAATCGGCGAATGGAGTGTCTTAACACTAGGTTCTCTGTGACTACCCTGCTTATGCTTTTTATAATTATGATATTTTATATTATTTATTTTCATTTGCAGACATTTTTGCAATAATCGAAATCATTTTATAACTGCAACATATGCGTCCTTGTACGACCCCATACCACGTGAATAGTATAAGAGGCAAGCAGTTGACGATGGATTTCAATTATCTTTTTAATTTTTATTAATAGTAGCTTTTGCAATGGACGTTTTGTAAAATTGAATTTCAAATTTTTTTTTTTAACTTCACGCTGTATCCCGCATGTAGCGGGGTAGGCAGAGGGAACCAGAGAACCTAGTGTTAAGGCACTCCATTCTTTTTCAACAATTCCGTTCCCCACTTTCCGCCGTATTGAAACATTGCGTGTTGAGTGGCGGAACTCAACGCCGCGCTTTGCCTTGTTACCAAACCCAAGAAATTTAAAATTCATTAAAATTAATGATAATAATAGCAAACAAACTGTTACCACACCCAAAAAATGTAAATACTAAACTTTTACATTTCCTGGAGTGGGAATCGAACCCACAATCTGTCGCGTTTACAATCGCTCGCTTGTGCCTCTGCGCCTGCCCTAAAATATATATTTTCGATTTATCAACTTATTCACGCCTAATGCGGATATTTTAAACTTTATTTTGGTATATAATTCTATCAACTTGCAAAATATTGTTTCAATACAAATAACGCGTATAACTATCGTGATCTAGTAATTGGCGATGTCATACTAAGTTCTAAGCATTACGTATCTTATATAACTATTTGTTTGTTATATATAATATAGGTATGTATGTGTAAACAGAGCCTTCGTGGCGCAGAGGCACAAGCGTGCGACTGTAAACGCGACAGGTTGTGGGTTCAATTCCCACACCAGGGAATGTAAAATTTAGTATTTTCATTTCTTGGGTTTGGTACCAAGGCAAAGCGCGGCATTGAGTTCCGCCACTCAGTACGCAATGCCTCAATTCGGCGGAAAGTGGGGAATGGAATTGTTGTAAGAGAACGGAGTGTCTTAACACTAGGTTCTCAGGTTCCCTCTGCCTACCCTGATATATGCGGGATACAGCGTGAAGTTAAAAAAAAAATAAAGATATTTTGTTAACCGACTTCCAATAACAAGGAAATCTCAATTGGACTGTTTTTATGTGAGTTACAGCATATACTCGTATTTTTACTGGATGAACCAATTTTGATTGTTATTCTTTGATATGATAGCTAGTGCTTCCGATGTAGTCCTATTTAAATTTATTTAAGATCTGACGATAGTTTTTGAGTTATTCGTAATAATGTTACTTTTAAGTACATTTTATTTAACGGATTTTCTTATTTTATTAAAAAACACCTGTCGTGGCGCAGAGGCACAAGCGTGCGACTGTAAACGCGACAGGTTGTGGGTTCAATTCCCACACCAGGGAATGTAAAATTAAGTATTTTCATTTCTTGGGTTTGGTACCAAGGCAAAGCGCGGCGTTGAGTTCCGCCACTCAACACGCAATGCCTCAATTTGGCGGAATGTGGGGAACGGAATTTTTGAAAGAGAATGGAGTATCTTAACACTAGTTCTTAACTCTGGTTCCCTCTGCCTACCCCGCTACATGCGGGATACAGCGTGAAGTTATAAAAAAAAAGTAAGATTTCGAACACATAACCTCTGAGCTAGAAACTACAGTCTCTACTGTGCCACTATAGTACTATAATACTATTACGTAAAACAAACAATTTAAAAACAAGATTAAACAATAGTAAAAAATCAGATAAGATTTCATTAAAACCCTAAGTGGGTATTTGTATACAGTTGTATTATATGACGTTGAGTTTTATCTTTCTATGTAAATAGAAACAATAAATCTTACGCTTACTATATTTAGGATTAAAAAACTGTACCACATTATTAGGTAGAGTCAGAATAGGTTAGTGTCATGACACTCCGTGCTCCACTTCCAGTCTGAATTTGAGATATTGAGTGTTGAGTGACGAAACTCAACGCCGCATGTTATGTTACAAAAGGGAAGAAATAAAAATAATATCAATACCAGGTCAAAAGCCAGGAAAGCTGCTTTAGAAAGGTAAAGTGCTTTAGAAAGGTAAAATTTAAATAGAACCACATCAAAAGCACTTCCTATCATATAAAAAAAAGGATCATCAAAATTGGTCCATCCAGTAAAAATATATGCTATAACTCACATAAAGAAAACAGTTGAATTGAGATTTTCTTCTTATTGGTTCAGTTTTTTTTATTTACACACCTATATTTTATACTATTCTTAATATATAACTGTTCTATGGCATGTACATACTGTTCCATGGCGCAGTTCTCACCCGGATGATTGAAACAAAGACGGATGATGAAAACAAAGTGCTGCGTTGAGTTCTACCACTAAATACTCAATGCTTTGAATATGGGAGGAAAGCGGAGAACAGAGTGTCTTTACACTAGGTTATCTCTGGCTATACTGCTTTATGCAGCTGAAAAAAACCATATATATGAGAAAGTTATTAATTATACATAAAACCGAATACATATACAAGTATTATATTCAAAATAAATATTGGAAGTAAAAAAACAAGGAAATACCGTGAATAAGGATATGTGCCAATAAATTCGATCAGCAAAATACTTTTATATCTTATAAAGTTTATATGGGGAAAGGGATAGGAGGCAATATTTTGAAGATTCCGTTCTGCTCAAAGAACATTGGTACTCATGTTAACTTCTATGAGTTTCCAGTTTTTGTATCATAAAACTAATATATATATATATATATATATATATATATATATA
>JAKGSA010001242.1:20075-44632 GCA_033558755.1 Philaethria dido | reverse complement strand
TATATATATATATATATATATATATATATATATATATATTTATGATTAATAGACAATTATTTTATATCTTTTATTTAATTTTGTTGATTTTATCAGGCTTGGTTTGATATTCAACTATTACTGAAACAAAATATTGCCAAGGCCAGTGATACTAGAATCAGGGAGATGCTGCCAATTAATATCTCTAGAAACATTATGAAAATCAAGGTGCATGAACTAAACACGCATAACTGTCTTGGTATATAAGAATAAAGATTCAACCCCCAAGTAATGAGATAACAGAAAGAAGAGGATATAAAAAAAAATACACAGAAAGAAAGAAAGTAACGCCACTTTGTCTCATTTCCAGACGTCGGATTTGTTTAAAAATTAACAAACGTATCCGGATTCTATAATAATACAGTATTTTCACAAAATTAATCAGATGTCCCTCCAAAGACAATCAGGATTATGAGATTTTTTTTTTTAAAAAAAGAGAGCATTTTAGTTATCTTTTTTTTATATGGCAAAGTTTCAGAGTGGAGAAATGAAAATTATTTAAATATAATCATTCCCTCGAGTAAGAATCGAACCCACATCCAATCCCGTTTACTATCAGTCGCTATCTCACTGAGCTACAAATGGTCTTCTTATCCCAAATTGATAAACAAAGCAAAACAATAACACCCAACGTATAACTCACGTAGAAAATCAGAAAATTTTCATATTAAAAAGGAACCTTTTGATGTTTCACTTTGCTTATATCATAAAATTATAGCTATTTCGCGTGAGCCAAAGTAACAATTCAGGGGGGCCTTGAAGGAAGCGCCGAAAACATCCACTGAAAGACGAAACAAATAATAAATTAAGCGTCTAAGTGGCCGCGATTATCTTCTTGTACCTTACTGTAACATTTCAACGAAGGAAAATCGACTCTACATTGTATGCATTTGGTTTAAATTTATATGAAAAGTGTCACCAAAAAGGACTATCCATTAGCCTCCCTTAAACTTAGCAGATCCTTTATTCCCATAATGTTAAAAGCACTATCTATTGAAACATCTTAAAATAAAATAGAATATTCTCTGGCCACATCTTGTCTAGCGCTCATACAATATTTATGCGTGAACATCGAATGTCGATTACTGGTAAGATATAGAGTTCTGGATGGTTTAAATAAAGTAGTATTTAAAAACATACATACATATATACATAGCTTCATGCTGTATCCCGCATATACCAGGGTAGGCAGAGGGAACCTAGTGTTAAGACACTATGTTCCCCACTTTCCTCCGAATTGAGGTGTTGCATGCTGAGTGGCGGAACTCAACGCCGCGCTTTGCCTTGTTACCAAATCCAGGAAATTAAAAATTCCATTTCCTGGAGTGGGGATCAAACCCACAACCTACTTTTCCTATCTACACCTTTAGGTCTTTATGTATGTGTATAGTCAGAGCTAATTATAATTTTTTTCTTACTTTATTTGTCATTTTTGATGTCATCATGACACAGTTTTCAGTTATTAGTCGAGGTGAACGCTTTGATTGTAGATTAAACTCCCATTCAAGACAATATTTATTTTCTATATATGTATATGTATAAACTCTTTTAATACTAAGTGACTACTTTGAATTGTTATTTAAAATATTTTTTACACAATTATATCTTTCGTTTTGTATTTATGTGTTAAGCGAAGGCACTTTGTGGTGTATATTTCTTTAGAGAGAAGAAAAATCTTTGTATTAGAGATAGCAAAATAAAAAATATAGAACTACTTATTATAGATGCGAAAGTTTGGGAAGAAAGATAGATGCTAATTACTTTTTTGTGAAAAAATTACTGGACGGATGTAGATGAAACTCTACATTAATAATAATCATACTTAAGTATATATTATACATAGGTATATAGCCAAACTATACCAGAAACAGATGGAAAGGGGAGGAGACAATGTAGTGGCCACGACAGTGCGCCATCGGAAGCACATAATTCTGGGGAAAGGATAGATGGGAATAGGAATTGGTGGTTCAACTTTGAAATGGTAGTGCTCATAAGCCAGTCGGAGGACGAACTTCTTACCACTTAATTACTGGGATACCCAACTCTTATGGGAGGCTACCCAGCAGCGGATAGGAATTGTATTCTAACCCCGTTCCCTCAGAAGGTGAAACTTGAAGAGCTTAAAAAAAAATATATATAGTACTATATATGATATACTCTTAAAAGAGGATTTTTTACATTCCCTTTTGATTTACGATTATCAGAAACACAATCCGTCCTTAAACGCAAACACGTCGAGTACGTATAATCCTAACGTTTGTTTACTTATATTTTGACCTGAGTTCTTAGAAACATAATCTAGTTAGTAGAAGTACAAAGCCTAGACTGTATTGAAGTGAATTCTTTCGCATCGTATGTCTCAAGTTAAATGTTCTTCAATTTATATATAAGAGTATATATAAGGCCATCGTTTGACTGTAAACACCAGTGGTTATGGGTACAACTACCAGTCGGGGTAATATTTCTTTTTTTTTAGCTTCACGCTGTATCCCGCATATAGCAGGATAGGCAAAGGGAACCTGAGAACCTAGTGTTAAGACACTCTGTTCCCTACTTTCCATCGAATTGAGGTATTGTGAGCTGAGTGGCGGAACTCAACGCCGCGTTTTGCCTTGTTACCAAACCCAGGAAATAAAAAATTTCGTTTCTTGGAGTGGGAATCGAACCCACAACCTACCGCATTTACAGTCGCACGCTTGTGCCTCTGCGCCACGACAGACGTTAAGGCACTACGTTCCTCCTGATTACTTTTCTAACGAAATAACAGATATGTATCTGGCACATTTTTAGTATAAAGAAAAATCCTAGAGATGAGTCACTATTTTCTCCGTTTCATATTTATTCCATATTCAAATATAATATTAACAAGTAAATTATAATCTACCTCCGAAGCGAATGGAACGAGAGCATAACAATAAACTAACTTGACTGACGTTTTGTAAATTGATGCTTCAAAAGCACTTGTAAAAGTCTAATTGGATATAGAACATTTTGTTATTGACTTAAATTAATGAAATTCATACAGTTTTGTTATTCTTTTATTTTAGCAAAATTTTCATTATAATGCATATTCTTAGGTGATAGTTGCGGGTTAGGTCCCTACTTGCTCATGCAATACGCCCCATGTAAAAAAAAAATTATGGCGGTGTTGATTTTCGACACTCAACACACAATGTCTGAAATTTGAGAGGTAATTGGAAAGTGGAGTGCCATAACACTAGGTTTTCTATGACTATATACCAAATTTTTCAATTTCGGACCTTTGACCATGTAATCATCAACGCCTGTCGTGGCGCAGAGGCTTGAAAAAAGATGAGGTTTTCACTACTTAAGTATTGAAAAACTCATCCTTTTTTGAAGTCGGTTAAAACGTTAAAAGAAAAACTATACCAAATATTTTCATTTTTCCTACTTCCATATTGAATGCCAGGATAAATCCTAGAACTAAACCAAATAGAACATAATATTTGAGCGTTGCGAACGAAAAAGTTTCCAAACGCAAACGTTGTGCACTTTCATTTTGGGTCAAACTCGTCGAAAATGGCAACTTTCAAACAAGTCATACTTATATGTACTGAAATAATGAGACGCAGTTTTAAGATAAATATTTTTAGCTTTTCGTGTTTCCATTTTTTTGAATATAAATGTTATTTTACAGTTATTTTAAAGTTAAATTTAACACTAGATTTATTATTTATTAACGCCTCTCGTAGCGCAGAGGCACAAGCGTGCGACTGTAAACGCGACAGGTTGTGGGTTCGATGCCCACTCCAGGAAATGTAAAATTTAGTATTTTCATTTCTTGGGTTTGGTAACAAGGCAAAGCGCGGCGTTGAGTTTCGCCACTCAACACGCAATGCCTCAATTTGGCGGAAAGTGGAGAACGGAAATGTTGAAAGAGAACGGAGTGTCTTAACACTAGATTCTCTGGTTCCCTCTGCTTATCCCGCTATATGCGGGATACAGCGTGAAGTTGAAAACAAAAAATATCTAAATGAAATATTGAAGGCTCATATGTTTCAAACCATCAAGGTACAGTGGGATAGCGTCTCATTGTTAACGCAAATGATTGTGGGTTCGAATCTCACTCGGGAGCATGATTATATTTCAATTATTTTTATTTAAAATTGTAGACAGAGGGAGCCCGAGAACCAAGTGTTAAAAGACTCCGTTCTCTTTCAAAATTTTCGTTCCCCACTTTCCGCTAGATTGAGGTATTGCGTAATGAGTGGCGGAACTCAACGCCGCATTTGCCTTGTTACACAACCCAGGAAATGAAAATAATTAACTTTTACATTTTCTGAAGTAGGAATCGAACCCACACATGTCGCGTTTACAGTCGTACGCTTGTGCTTTCTGCGCCACGATTGACCTTTATAATATTAGAGTATAACTGAATAAGTTTCCACAACTACGTCAATATTAGCACCTTTTATCATTTCAAATTTAAACTTTACTAAAGGTAATTATAGTTTTTACGAAGATTCTCTGAATGCCTATTACTTATTAGTAATATAGCTGAGAGCTTTCTACCATTTTGTTCTGCGATAGAAGAATACCGTTGTAAATTACATTTTTAAAAAGCTGCTCATTTCTATACTGAAGTCTTTTATTTTGAATTTTATTTTTATGTAAGATTTTTAGAGGTCATTTAGAGGTCTGTAGTGGAGCAGAGACATAAGCGTGCGACTGTAAAAATGACAGGTTGTGGGTTCGATTCCCACTCCAGGAAATGAAAATATTAAAAGAATATTTAGTAATTTCATTTGGTGGCTCAGGTAACAAAGCAAAGCGCGACGTTGAGTTCCTCCACTGAGCATGCAATGTCTCGAATTCGGGCTAAAAGCGGCGAACGAAGTGTCGTGACACTAGATTCTGTATGTACCCTCTACGACACAGCTATGCAAGAAGGTGAACCTTTTTTAAAAATACTGTAAAATATATTAGATACCTGTGGCGAAGCGTCCATATAACACGATTCCCGTCGGCTTAGCTTGTAAATTACAATAAATTACTACAGTGAGATTGCAAAAAAAACAAGTTCAACTAAAAAAAATGTCACCAAGGCAATGAGGGAGAGAAATAAAAAAAACTTAACATCCTATACCGTCATCCATATATATCGGCTTACCTCTCTGCACCGGCTTCTCTAAATATACCGGCTTTTCTAAAAATACCGACTTTCCTAAATATACTGGCTTCCCTAAATTTACCGGTTTATATTTAAAAAAAAATTACCCCTAGCTTCTGCCAATACAAATGTTTATTTTAAGTTTCACGTCTCTCTCAATACATTCCAATCCAAATCCAACTGACAGAACTGACCTTTCACGTTCAATTGGCGATACCAAAGCGGTAATAGTTTCCGAATAGAAATCCAGTATATTTTACGTTTGAGTTTCAATATTAAAAGGCAAAAGATCAAGTCAAATACATTCTGGCATGAAGTTGATAGATACAATTTGTAAGTGAACACCTAGCTGTAGCAAAATAATAGTGTTTTTGTTTTGGGCCCGCGCCAGGAACAGATACATTGCTATTTTAGTACACCTGAAACTCAACTGAAAATCTTTTTTGGCTTAAAATCTAAATAAACTTCGACATTGCAATATTTAAATTCTAAATCTTCTTAACTTTAAATAAAGGGACGTTCATTCTTTATAAGGAAGCTTCACGCTTTATGTTACAGAGAAAATAGTATATTAGTAAGTAGTCGTAGAAAATCTAGTGTTAAGACACTCCGTCCTAAGGATAGGTGGGAATAGGAAAAACCTGACTTACATGTCATCGAACCGGAACGAATCATTAGATATTTGGCGGTTCGTCTTTGACATGATAGTGGTCGCGAGCCAGTCGGAGGATGAACCTCCTACCACCTAACTAGCGCAGAGGTAAATATCGGACTTCAAACACTATTATTTTTGGGTTACTCGTTTGAATAATACTTAAATTAAGTAGGGAACGAAAAAGAGCAAGTGAAGGGTCCTTACACCAGGTTCTCAGGTTCTGTTATATGCGGGATACAGCGTGAAGCTAAAGAAAAATATTAAAAACATGATACCTTGATTATATCCAAATATTCAATTTCTCACGTCCATTGATTTAACAATATTAAGTTATAGATTGCAATTGTTCTTATGTAATAGCATGGTATTAGAACTAAAAATAGATTACTAGTATGTAAACGACCTCAGGACCGCTTTTTTTACTGTTTCACGCTTTTTCCCGGCATAGCAGAGTAGTCAGAGATATATTAGTGTCTAGACATTCCGTTCGTGAAATTCCGCCTGAATTGGAGATATTGCTTGTTAAATGGCGGAACTCAACGCCGCGTTTTGTCTTACCAGAACGGAGAAATAAAAGTAAATTAAATATCACGCCTTTCTCGTTGTGGCGCAGGGCTACAAGCGTGCTACTGCTTACGCGACAGGTTGTGGGTTTGATTCCCAGTCCAGAAAATGAAAATTTTAAATAATATTTAACATTTCCATTTCCTATGTCAATAAAGCAAAGTGTAGTGTTGAGTACCGCCAAGCCGGTTTAGAGAACGGAGTGTCTTAACACTAGGTCCTCAGGTTACCTCTGCCTACCCTGCTATGTGTGGAAGTGGGAATCGAACCCAACTCCACTCGCGTTAATAGTTAAACGCTGTCCCACTGCGCTATGATACGTACTAACGTGAAACGGTTTAATCTACTACAATTCACGGAAACTATGAATTTATTTTCATAATACTATATTTATAGGTAGGTAGGTAGGTATTATACTATATTTACTCATTTTTTTCTGACTACCTCGCTAGTTATAAAACTTAGCTGTTTTTTATATGAAAAACCGTATCTTGATTATATAAAGTTCTGTCCGTCAAAAAGTTTGGAATTAGGCATCTCATAAATTATACCTTTTACACCTAAGTTGAAGGTCAAAGCTATTCATTTACTGATGTAAAGTGTAGAGGATCTCAGAATTGTGCGGTCCGGATAATAAGTTTAGTTTTTGCCCTACTTGTGACAGAATAATAATTTCGCCAAGTCCGCTATTTTTGATATGAATACTCTTTTTTTCCAGTTTTTGTTCCCTCAGGACTTTTTTAGCGAGGCTGTTACGATGCAAGAATGATATTAAAATAGTGAATTAATAGATAGGAATTTTAATAGACTATGCATTTTTTATAGTTTCATACATAGAAGGGTTAGTTAGAGAGAACCTAGAGTTAAAGCAAACAGTCATCCACTTTTCGCGTGTGAAGTGGCGGAACTCAACGCTGCAGTGTGTCTTCGCCATGATGTTGAGTGGGATCGAACTTATAACCAACTTACTACTCAAACGATGGCGTTTTAATCTGAATAAATCCAACCGAAATTAAACTAAGTTAAGCTGTTGTGTCTCCCACATAGAGGAAAAGCCCTTTAATATGAATTGATATGACAATGTTTTTATGTTGGTAAGATTTGAATTACCATAAAAACCAACCATAACGCTGAATTACAAAAACAAAATTACGAAACGATGGTGTAAATTAAGCAGTCGAAACAATCAAATATGCATTTGAATATCATGAAGTGCTTTGCAAGGCGTCCATATAACACAGTTCTCACCGGCTAAATGATAATAAGAAAACGACAGCAAAATTTGAGAGTGAAATTGGTAAAAAAAACTTAAAATCCTATACCGTCGTGTACCGGCTTACCTCTATGTTCCGGCTTTCCTAAGTATACCGGCTTCCCTAAATGTACCGGCTTCCCTAAATATACCGGCTTCCCTAAATATACCGGCTTCCCTAAATATACCAGCTTATGTTTTTAAAATTTTCACCACTCACCACGGGCGTTTTGTTATTTTATTCTATAATTAGATACATATCGTAGTATTATGACCAAATTTCATAATTTTTAATATAGTCCATTTGCTATTCCGATATAAAAACCATGGCTATAGCTGTCGAGATTCTAAATCAGTTCTGTAGATTTTGATGGAAATAGTAACATACATCCACCCATCATTACAAACTTCATATTTTTAATATTAATAGGATATATAGTTTTTTCTTTGTGTAATCTACGTACCTATTGTCATATCTAAAAATAACCAAATACGCCTTAATTGCTTTCCATTTATTATTGTAATATAATTCGATATTGAAAGGTTTGTTAGTTAAATAAACGTGGGTGTATCTTCTTGGCATTTTGTTACAATTGAAATTATTATATAGGTGTTTTTCACCGACTTCAAAAAAGGAGCAGGTTCCTAATTAGACTTAATTTTTATATGAGTGTTATAAGCTATAACTTATGACTGGGTGGACCAATTTTGATGATTATTTATATATTGATAGATAGTGCTTCTCGTGTACCATTTAAATTTAATTAAGTCCTGGTGTGCAGTTTTCGAGTTATCTGTAATAATCTTTCCTTTTTTTGCATTTTATTTGACGTCAGTTTTCTGTTAGTGTTTTTTGAACAAGCTCAACAAAAGTTTGAGACCAAAAAAAGTAGATGTGGAAATGAAAAAAACAAAAAAAAAGCTCTGACACTTAAAAGAAAAAAAAGTCACCCTTAGCTTAATTCCCTCAATCTAACGGCTTACCTTATTAAAATTTTCACCCATTGTCATTAATGAATATATAATGTTTTCAACTTTCAAGACCCTCCTTTCCCGTTTTCTACTCATATTCGAGACATATCGTGATATGTTACGGTACTTAGCACCGCGCTTTGTCAAACCAGGGCAAAGAAAAGAAAATAATTTAACTATAATTATTACCTAGAGTGGAAATCGATCCCACAACCTATTGTATTTATAGTAAGAACTACGGCGCTACGAAGGTATATTACATTTCAATATTTATTAAACGCCTGTTATGGCGCAGAGGCATAAGCGTGCGACTGTAAACGCGACAGGTTGTGGGTTCGATTCCCACTCCAGGAAATGTTAGTATTTTTATTTCCTGGGTTAGGTAACAAGGCAAAGCGCGGCGATGAGTTCCGCCACTCAGCACGCAATGCCTCAATTTAGCGGAAAGTGGGGAACGGAATTGTTGTAAGAGAACAGAGTGCCTTAACGCTAGGTTCTCAGGTTCCCTCTGCCTATCCCTCTATATGCGGTATACAGCGTAAAGCTAAAATATATATATATATATATATATATATATATATATATATATATATATATATATATATATATATATATATATATATGTGGGAAGAGCAGAGCTAGTCCGTTCTCTTTAAACGTTTCCGTTCCCTACTTTCCGCTGAATTGAGGCATTGTGTGCTGGGTGGCGGAACTCAACGCCGCGCTTCATATTGTTACCAGAGCGAGGAAATGAAAATACTAAATACTACATACATACATTCATACATACAACACAATTCCCCAAAATAGACCTAAATCAAAGTAATCAGAAGAGAGGAAATTGGGGAAATAAGATCTAAGGAACGCGATTACACCACCTCGATCCGTATAGGATTCTATTTGGTAATTCTAAATCGAATAAGATATTGAGACGGCGTTTTCAACTGATTTCGTTACGTTACATACGAACGAACGGCTATGATTAAGCCCGCGTGGTATTGAAAGCCGAATAATATCGTTATGGGTTATAACGTAGCTGAGTTACGTACTATATACTTACAGTACTTATGTATGTATGTAGTCATATTGACGTGAATATATTTATAAGTTGAAAATATTCCTACACAATTTTTAGAAAAGGTGTTGAAATTTAAATTTCATTAAAAACGTTTAATTTAAGCGAAAAATTTCGCTTTTATTTTTTGTTTTAGCTTCTCGTGTATCCCGCATATAGCAGGGTAAGCAGATGGAACCTGAGAATCTAGTGTTAAGACACTCCAATCTCTGTTTTCATACCCGTTCACCACTTTCTGCTGAATTAAGGCACTGCGGGCTGAGTGGCAGGACTCAACGCCGTTGTTTGCCTGGTAACCAGAGCGAGAAAATCATTTCCCCATATAGGATCGAACCTACAACTAATAATAAACGGTTAGAAGTTGTCCCACTGCCCCATGATAACCTGATTATTTCACTTCTCTACGAATACTCCTTCAAAATATTAAACGATAGAACTTAAGTACCGAAACCTAAATTGTTCAAGTCATAAATGTAATCCACTTTAAACTTAACCATCCATCTGTCATTTTAGGACTTAACGTGAATGGGAAAGGGTAAAAATTTGATTAATGACAAACGCCTTACCGATTGGGGTCAAACACGCCATTAATATATTATGTAAATTGACTTTAGTTACTATGAAACACTAGTAAGCTGATGTTGTATTGGAATATTTTCTTATTATTTTTTTTTTAGCTTCTGCTGCGTTTAGCTTATCTTGCGTTGTATCCCACACATAGTGGGGTAGGCAGAGAGAACCTGAGAACCTAGTGCTAAAACACTCCGTTCTTTTAAGATTTCAGTTCCTAACTTTCCGCCGAATTGAGACGTGTTGAGTGGCGGAACTCAACGCCGAGGGGTTGTGGGTTCGATTTCCACTCCAGGAAATGTTAGTATTTTCATTTTCTGGGTTTGGTAACAAGGCAAAGCGCGGCGTTGAGTTCCGCCACTCAACACGCAATGCCTCAATTCGGCGGAAAGTGGGAAACAGAATTGTTGTAAGAGAACGGAGTGTCTTAACACTAGATTCTCAGATTCCCTCTGTCTACCCTGCTATATGCGGGATACAGAGTGAAAATAAAAAAAAATGAAGTTAGTAGTATTTTCATTTCTTGGGTTTGGTAACAAGTCAAAGCGCGGCGTTGAGTTCCGCCACTCAACACGCAATGCCTCAATTCTGCGGAAAGTGGGGAACGGAATTGTTGAAAGAGAATGGAGTGTCTTAACACTAGGTTCTCTGGTTCCCTCTGCCTACCCTGCTATATGTGGGTTATAGCGTGAAGTTAAAAAAAAAATGAAAATAGTAATTGAGGTCATCGTAGCGGAGTGGGGCAGCATCAGATTGTAAACGATGGTTTAGAACTTGATTTACACTGGAGGTATGATTATGTTTTAATTATTTTCATTTCCACGCTCTGGAAAAACTGTCTTGAATTCAAGTAGAAAGTGGAGAATGAAGTGTCTTGATATTTGATTCTCTTTGAGTTTCCTTCTTTGCAGAATCTAAAATCAAGATTAAAATATTCTTTATTCAAGTAGGCTATTACAAGCACTTTCGAATCGTCAATTTACAAAAGTGTCAGTCGTGTCAGTCCTAACGGAAGCTACCACAGGCTCGGAAGGCAGTTCTGCTGAGAAGTAAAATACTTGCCATTTGGGTTGACCAGTTCAGATCGTCAATATAGATTAGTGTCATAAGCTTAATATTCAATTTATAATCAATCATAGCGCATTGACTTAAGCTTTGTTTGTCTTAAGTTATGATAGAAACTTATAATAATGTTTTAAGATTGCATTAACTTTCTGAGAACTTTGAATTTTTTCTTAGAAAAAAGGTAAATGAAGAGTTTTTCAGTTCAATAAATTTCGTAATAGTAAGACAATGCGCGGCGTTCTGTTCCGATGCTCAATCCATTATATCATGAATTTAATTGTAAATCGATAACAGAATATCTTGACACTAGGCTCTCTATCTACTTCGTGTATGAAAAAGCATAAAACTGCAAATAATTACTGTAAATATATTAGTAAGAAGAGAAAAAATGTTCATCATTTTCCTGCCGAGATATGCGTATTGATCAGATCTGACAAATTAGCGAAGATGTTTTAAATATTGGTGTACCCTCGAACATGATCTTACCCTCCAAGAGTCAGGTGCAGTCAGGTATATTCTAAGAATATGCTAAAACATTCCACGTAAATTCACGTTATTTTTCCGAAATAAAAAATATCCAGGTTAAAAAGTATATTTCAGTTTCTCGGGATTATAAGTATCTAGGATCTAAACGGAACTCTATTTTCCTGCTTTGCTACTTTAATGAGTTAAAAAATATATAGGAAAATTAAATACAGTCTACAGTATTTAATTTTTTTGAAATAAAAGTATCCAGGATGTAAACCGGATTTCATTTTCCAGTATAAAAAGAAACCAGAACGTAAATTATTTCAGTTTGCCGCTTTGCTACTTTAATAGGTTAAAGAGTATCCAATGTGTTAACTGTATTTCAATATTCTGTGATAAAAGTATCCTGGATTTAACCTGTATTCACATTCCCAGTCATTTTAAAACCCAAATATAAGCTTTTAATTTTATAATATTAGAAGGATAACATTGTTTTCTCCAATTCAGTTTATTCATCGCTGCGTTAAGCTTTGAAATTCACAACGGTATTGACAATAGACTGTAAATGGATTAAAAGGATTTCTGTTAATAATAGCAGCTCAAAATGTATTTCTTTTATTTTGTATGACGCTTTTTCATGTAACACAAAAGTCAAAGAGAACCTAGTGTCATAAAGTGTTAAAACACTCCGTTCTATGTTATCCTTCAAAAATAGCATAACGTTGCGTGTTGAGTGGCGAAACTCAACGCTACACGTTGTTTTAACATAGCCGCGAAAAATTTTAAATATGATCATTGTCGTTCGATATCAATGGTTAAGTGAAAATATATTTATTTTTTTTTTTAGCTTCACGCTGTATCCCGCATAAAGCGGCGTAGGCAGAGGTAACCTAGTGTTAAGACACTCCGTTCCCCACTTTCCGCCGAATTGTGGCATAGCGTGCTGAGTGGCGGAACTTAACGCCGCGCCTTGCCTTGTTACCAAATCATTAATGTATCACTTTCTAGTATATACCCAAATATAGGATAAGTTGTAAAATCATATACTAATGTATTTCTATTTTCTTACATACAATTTAAATAAACATTTATATGGAAATAACTTGAATTCCATACAATATACATTTTTATTCCGACGTAATAAAATTTAATGGCTACTTTAATGAGAACAAAAGACAAGCTAACTCTTTGTTACTTAATCACCATTGTCAGGAAACAGGGCATTTTTTTGTTCAAGCCTTAACCGACTTCAAACGATGCTAATTACTTTTTATGTTTCGCTGTCATTCTATATATTAAAAGTTGGTTTCCTCGAGGTATGAAACCGGAAAAGTTGAATTTGTGTGTTTAAGATTTCATTTACAGTTTGCAATTTTTTATTTTCTTTTTTTTTTTATTGACTTCACGCTGTATCCCGCATATAGCGGTAAAGACAGAGGGAACCAGGGAACCTAGTGTTAAGACACTCCATTCTCTTTCAACATTTCCGTTCCCCACTTTCCGCCAAATTAAGACATTGCGTGCTGAGTGACGAAACTCAACGCAGTGCTTTGCCTTGTTACCAAACCGAAGAAATGAAAATACTAAATTTTACATTTCCTGGAGTGGGAATCGAACTCACAACCTGTTGCATATACAGTCGCACGCTTGTGCCTCTGCGCCACGACAGGCGTTTTTATTATTTTCACTGCTACATAAGTAAGTAGAGAGAATCTGTTTTTAAGATACCTGTCAGTTCTTGTTCAGCAGTCTGACTGCCTATACAAAACACCATTCTATTTTATTAATTTCGCCCGAAATCAGGACTCTGCTAGTTGTGGAACTCACTGTTGGGTGGAGAAACTCTACGCCGCGCTTTGTCTTTCGAGAACGGGAAATCCAAAATATTTTAAATATAGCGAGAATTGAACCCACAACCAATTACGTTCATAGTCAGTCAGTCGGTGTGCTGAGAAATAATACATATATACATACATAGATTCGCGCTGTATCCCACATATAGCAGGGTAAGCAGAGGAAACCTAGTGTTAAGACACTCCGTTCCCCACTTTCCGCCGAATTGAGGCATTGCGTGCTGAGTGGCGGAACTCAACGCCGCGCTTTGCCTTGTTACCAAACCCAGGAAATGAAAATATCCATTTCCTGGATTGGAATTCGAACCCACAACTTGTCACATTGACAGTCGCACGCTTCTGGTTCTGCACCACGACAGGCGTTAAATAATATATAAGATTATAATAAAAAATATATAAAAAAGTTATTCAATAATTAAAATTTTAACAAAAAAGAAAAATGCCTAGAAATTAAATGTACTAATAAGTCAAACTATTACGAATAACTCAAAAACTGTCAGATCTTAACTTCAGTTTAATGGGACCATATTAGAAACCCTACCTATCGTATCAAAAAGAATCATCAAAATTGGTGCACACAGTAAAAATATGCGGTAACATACATAAAAAAAACAATCGAATTGAGGACACTCACCTTTTTTTGAAATCGGTTAAAAGAGTAACTGTTGAGTTCCTCGCCAGCTC
Organism: Philaethria dido; assembly: GCA_033558755.1. Classification (NCBI taxonomy): domain Eukaryota; kingdom Metazoa; phylum Arthropoda; class Insecta; order Lepidoptera; family Nymphalidae; genus Philaethria; species Philaethria dido. The sequence goes on along the minus strand of JAKGSA010001242.1, from coordinate 30,304 downwards.
TTCCCAACAGAACTGCCTTCAGAGCCGGTAATAACTTCCGGTACAACTGACAATACTGACATTTCAGTTAATTGGCGATTTAAAATTGCTTTCTTGAATAAAGTACATATTTTTTATACTTTGAGCAAAATTTATAAAGATATTTCTAAATAGTCTTGTTAACTTTTAAAAAGCCGGATATTATTTGCCTTGAGCTTTGGCACGAGCTTTAAAGTAAGTAGCGCCGGAAAATTACAAAACTCAGTCCCCAGTAGAAAGGTACTTGAAAACGATTTATATATTAAATTTTTTAGAAGTTTAGCTAAAAATTTACTTTGTGTCACTTTTATCTGATATTTCTTTCCAGCTACATGCTGAGTTCTGCACATAGCAAGATAGGTAGAGAGAACCAGAGAACCTAGTGTTAAGACACTACGTTCTCTTTTAATATTTTCGTTTCCCACGTGAACTTTGGAATTTTTAAAATGTTCTCGAAGACGTGTACGTAGACCTAAATCAGATATTTTTAATCTCAACTATGTGTGGCCTTTAAAAATGAAGGTAATTCTCATTTCTCGACTGTAACTGTGTTTTTATGTGTGTTACCGCATGTTTTTTACTGGCTGAACCAATTTTAATGATCCTTTTTTATGTTATAGCTAGTGCGTTTGAAGTGGTCCCATTTAAATTTATTTGACAAGTTATTCATAATAGTTGTACTTTTTAGTGCACTTTATTAAAAGTCAGTTATATTTTTTTGTTAATATCTTAATTATCAAGAATTCAGACGAAAAGCGGTGAAGAGAGTGATTAAGATTTCCCTCACTACCCTAAACAGGACTTTTTTTTTATGGATAACGGATGGCAAACGAGCAGAAGGACCACCTGATGGTAAGTGGTTACCTTCGCCCATGAATATCTACACCACCAGCGATGTAGATGCGTTGCCAACCTAGAGGATCTACCAAGAACCCAGTGAACCTAGGAAGAAGCTGCAAAAAATAACAATCTTTCTAATTTCTATCCTAAACAGTGATTTTCAATCTCAACCCACTCAAAAACAACCTAAAATACGCAACTAAAAGCTCACGTTCCCAAGTAAAGGGGAACAAACGCATTTATACTTACGAATCCAAGTGAAATTGTTTTAGAGACGCTACGTGTGGTGTAGTACCCTAGATGTTCCAGACGTGCTGAGTGCCTACACTTAGTGTTAGCACAGTTTTTTTACACTTTTTAAAGAACGGGTAAGTAAAGTATATGTGTATGAAAAGTAATTAAGAGCTTTGAAGTTAGAAAGCTAAATTCTGTTCATTAGAATACTAGCTGTGTTCCGCGACTGGACTTTAAACCTAATATCGGTTTTTTTGCGTTTTCTATGCTACACTAGAATTACTAAGCTTGACATTATATCGTCTATCGTCGTAACGCCTGTAGTGGCGTAGAGGCACAAGCGTGCGACTGTAAACGCGGCAGGTTGTGAGTTCGATTCCAACACCAGGAAATGGAATTTTTCATTTCCTGGGTTTGGTAACAAGGCAAAGCGCGGCGTTGAGTTCCGCAACTCAGCACGCAATGCCTCAATTTGGTGGAAAGAGGTGAACGGAGTGTCTTAACACTAGGTTCTCTCTGCTTATGCAGGATACAGCGTGAAGCTATGTATGTATGTATGTACATTATATACAGTATGGCAAGGTGGTTACAGAGAATCTAGTCACTCCGTTCGCCGTTTTTCATTTCATTTCAAAGCATTGCGTATTAAGTGGCGGAACTTATCGATACGTTTTATTTTACTACAGTCCCCTAAGAAGGAATCGAACCCACATACTATACAATTAGTACCCCACTGTGCCACGACAGCCTTAATAAAGTGAAGTACTTTATCATCTATCTTATAAAATCAAAAGGTCAATATCTGATAAAAATGTAAATACATAATATATGGCAGAAGTTATCAGTCAATTTTAAAATACCATTCAAAGAATATATTCCATTTTAGAATTTTATCCAAAAATAAAAATACTTGTTCAAATAGAATTCCTTTAAAAGAACCTCTTAGTCGTTGAACAATTCCCAAGCGTTGCCGAAACACTGTACGCTACTGTCAATAAAAGTTATATTACTATACAAATATTTATCGACTACTGGTTGTATGCCGTGACTTTGCTTACGTGGTATAAAGAAAAAACAGCTTCACGCTGTATCCCGCGTAAAGCAGGGTAGGCAGAACCTAGTGTTAAGATACTCCGTTTCTCACTTTCCGCCGAAAAGAGGTATAGCGTGCTGAGTGGCGGAACTCAACGCCGTGTTTTGCCTTGTTACCAAACCCAGGAAATAAAAAATTCCATTTCTTGAAGTGGGAATCAAACCCACAACCTGTCGCGTTTATAGTCGCACGATTGTGCCTCTGCGCCACGACAATCGACAGAAAGGTAGTTTCGAGTTAGTTCCCATTCGAAACATTACGTCGAGATATACTCTCTAAAGATAAAATTAGTACTAATTTTTTTTAAAGGATAATGAAAAAGGAACCTAGTAAAAAATATTTCCTAAAAAGAGACTGTTATAGAATGGCGGAACTCAACGCCGCAATTTATAACTAAAAATTCGGTTGGATTCGTATCAGCAAACACCGTAGTCATTTATTAATTGATTTTAAAAGAATAAATAAAAATAATCTAAATTTAATGTTTTTTTATCAATGACGTTGATCTGCTTGGAAAAATCATATTAAAAATATTTTCATAATAAATATAAATATTTTAACGAAACGGCACTCAAACTTGCACCTTTTGAAACCCTCCAAGCATTCCAAACACAAAACCATACATACCTCGCCTCTTGGAAACCGTTAGCCATACTTTCGTGGTATAGCCATTGCAGGACAACTACCAACAATTTTTTATATATTTTCTAAAAATGTTTTCTTATCCCAATTTCTGTACTTTTAAGATTAAAAAAAATATTTTGGTTACGTTTTTAACAATAAAGCGAATTTCCTACCCATATATTCATCTTCCACCAAAAATCTAAAAATAACATAGCTACTATACTCTGAAACGAATAAATATATGTACAATATCAAAACTGAATGAATACCTAACCTTTCTAGGGTTCGACGAATCCGATCCCTTAAAATACCAATTTTATATGATCCTTAACGCAACAACACGTTTAAAAAGTTCTTTGAAAAGTACATGAAAACAGAGGTTTCCGTGTATCAACATATATTGGCCACCTCTAAATAAGTCGGTCACACCTGCTAGCTTTCTACTACGTACTATATATCAAAGATTTGTATTCAGTTTTCAAACGATATTTCGGTGAACATTCTTGTTACAATTTAAATGTTATTTTGTACTGTTTTTAACCGATTTTAAAAAAGGAGGCTGTATTTTTTTATAACATTTCAATGGGTGAACAAGTTTAGATGATTCTTTCTTTATGCGATAGCTAGTGCTTGAATTTTGAATTCAGATAAGAAAAGACGAGTAGTTTTTGAGTTATTCGTAATAATTTTTCTTTTTAATGCATTTACTTATAGTCGGTCCTTTTTTTAAAATATTTTGCTGTGTGCAAAAATTAAGGTGTCGTTATTGTGGGATAGGATCGCCATGATAGGAAAATTTAAATTATTTCTATTTCCCTGCACTGGTAAGACAAAATGCGGTGGTGAGTTCCGCAATTTCGACCGGAAAGTGAAGTATGGAGTCTTAAAACAATAGATTCTATTAATTTTATTATCATGAAAATATGTGAAGCTGTTTTTTTGAAATATTTATTACTTTATTTAAAATGCTATCTGAATATACAAGAAATAGAGAGTAAAGTCACTACCATTAGTTTCCTTTAAAATAAAAAAAATGATAAATAATAATAAACTCCAATATATTTTCCATAGCTCCTCCAAACTTACACCAACAAAACTGATGAGAATAACCATATCGTCACATTAACTCAGTATAAGCCTTAAAGTTGCTTCCTCAAGTTGTTGGCTTTGTGTGTATCGTGTAATAATGTAACGCTTTCAATGGGAACCTCGTTCTTGTATCAACCAAAGTTTTTTGCGTTAACTTTGCCCAATATCCGGAGGAAGTATAATGTATTTAGTTATTTTAGGTTATCTTACAGTTTATACCAGACTTAAAAAAAAGAGGTACTGTATGACTTTTTACTGAGTGAACCCATTTTGAAGGTTCCTTTTTTATATGATAGCTAGTTTTTCTGATGAAATTTTAAATGGTGTCACCATTTAAATATTTTTAAGATATAGTGAGTAGTTTTTGAGTTATTCGTAATATTGTTACTTTTTAGTACATTTCTTTTATGTAAGAAACTCGCTTAAAAAGTGTATCGGTGCATCGCAAGGATTTCTTGTGACCAATGATCTCCTTTGACAGCTTTGGAAGTATAATGTATGAAGTTATTTCATGTTATCTTAATTTTTTTTATATAAAGAGAATCTCCTACGTAGTACATGTGTATCGGTGTAGCACATGGATCACTCCAGGAAATATAAAGTTTAGTATTTTCATTTTCCTGGGTTAGGTAACAAGGCAAAGCGCGGCGTTGAGTTCCACCACTCAATACGCAATGCCTCAATTTGGCGGAAAGTGGGGAGCGGAATTGTTGAAGGAGAATGGAGTGTCTTAACACTAGGTTCTCTGGTTTCCTTCTGCCTACCCTGCTATATGCGGGTTACGGCGTGAAGTTAAAAAAAAAATAAAGTAAAAAAGCAAGATTTTTTTACTACATCCGTGTAGTCAGAGAGAACCTAGTGTCAAGCGCTGTTATCCATTTTCCACCCAAATTCAAGACATTGTGTAATAAGTGGCGAAACTCAACGCCGCGCTTTGACTTACAAGACCAAAACAATAACAATAATTTAAATATGATCTGTCCCCTGAATGGGAATCAAACCCACAACCAGTCGCGCTTACAGTCAGACAACCCACTGCGCCAGGATGGTGTCTATTATATACATATATCATTTAAATTCAATTTTATAACAAAATATACTCAGTTCTCATAGAAATGTATTACACGTGTGGCTTGCCTCGTAAAGTTGTGAATGCAGTGTGGTGGTAGAATCGATAGTTATAGCCTTAGCACGTCGACGCCTTAATGTGTAAAAATAAATTTATTTATATGGACTAGTGCATATATTTTATTATATTGTAATATTTGATATAATATCTTTGTAGCTTAGTGGGAATTAAACGAATACTCTTATCGAGCTACTTCGATATTCTTTCTTATAAATTTCTTACATTTTCTCTTGTTAGTATCTTTGTAGATTTTTTTTTTCAACTTCACGCTGTATCCCGCATATAGCGGGTTAGGCAGAGAGAACCAGAGAACCTAGTGTTAACACGTTCCATTTCCTTTCAACAATTCCGTTCCCCACTTTCCACCGAATTGAGGCATTGCGTATTGAGTGGAGTGTAGATAACTACATACTAATAACTTATAAGCTCTATGTATGTTAATTTTAAAATTCGACAAATATTATAAATGGAAAGTATGTGATATATATATATATATATATATATATATATATATATATATATACATGTTACTCTTTAACGTGAATATTACTAAACATATTGAGATCAAATTTTGACATAGATGGATAGATAAATAGACAGTTTGTATATCAAAAAAACACAAAATCATTGGAAGTACGGGGAAACCAGTTGACATTCGAGAACACAGTATAAATGATACTGAAAGAAGGTCACGTAAAAATCATGAGGACCTCCGGAGGTCATATATGAAGAGCTTAATAATTGTTAACGAGGCTAAAAATATGCAGGGACCGTAGCGTTTGGCGCTCCGTTCTCTCTAACTACTCGCTTATAATAAGGCGTGAAGCTAAGCGAAGTGAATTAATATGATGTTTAGTGTATAATGTTTAGATAATTATTAAGATTTTAATGAGAAAAGACCGCCTTCAAAGAAAATGCAAAAAAGTACAATTATTACAAATAACTCAAAAACTACTTGTCAGATCTTAACTATATTTAAATAGCACCTCATCAAAAGCAGCACATAAAAATGTACCATCAAAATTGGTTCACCCACTAAAAAATTCTACGGTAACACACTTAAAAAAACCGTCGTGGCACAGAGGTACAAGCGTGCGTGTAAACGCGACAATTTGTTGTTTCGATTCCCACTCCAGGAAATATAAAGTTTAGTATTTTCATTTTCCTGGGTTAAGTATCAAGGCAAAGCGCGACGTTGAGTTCCGCCCGCCGTTCTCAGCACGAAATGCCTCAATTCGGCAGAAAGTGGGGAACGGAATGTCTAAACACTAGGTTCTTAGGTTCCCTCTGCCTACCCTGCTATATGCGGGATACAGCTTGAAGCTAAAAAAAATATTAAAAAACTACAGTCGCATTTATAACCTCTTTTTTAAAATCAGATAAAAAGTGTAACCTCACATTCCACGTTACATTCGTGTCAAAATTCTTTTTATTTGTTTAAATGTAATTCTTACTTTGCAAAGCTTTTAGGCAATGAGATTAGAAGGTCAACGTTTGCGTTAATATAAGTGCGAGAATTACTCGTAGATGCGACTAAATTGTAAATACGGTGTCGTTTGGTTTGTTTTGCTTACTTCTATATGGTTGAGTTTAATCTAATAATGGTCATATAGGGAATTTATTTTTATTTAAGGCCAAATAACATAAAATAATTATAAATTTTAACCTACGTGCTATTTAGATATTCTGTAATATACATACATACATAGCTTCACGCTGTATCCTGCATATAGCAGGGTAGGCAGAGGGAAACTAGTGTTAAGACACTCCGTTCCCTACTTTCCGCCGAATTGAGGCACTGCGTGCTGAGTGGTGGAACTCAACGCCGCGCTTTGCCTTGTTGTCAAACCCAGACAATGAAAAATTCCATTTCCTGAAGTGGGAATCGAACCCACAATCTGTCGCGTTTACAGTCGCACGTTGTGCCACGACAGGTGTATTTTGTAATATTATTATGTAATATTGTTATATTTAATACAGATGAAAGTGGGGAATGGAAATTTTAAGAGAAATGAGTTTTCTAACACTAGGTTTTCTGGTTCCCTCTGCCAATTCGCTATATTATTGTCAATTACATATCCCTTAAACTCTGTTTTATTCTACTATAATATGCATTTATTATACATTTAAATAGATCTCAGAAATCAGTCTATCTACTAATAAAAACTGCATCAAAACCTGTTGTGTAGTTTGAAAGTTACATGACTAGACCGCGGGGCGATATCGCTTTATAATATGTAAAAATATAATGAAGCTTACCTTCACCTGTAGAGTCTACTTTTGACCATGGACTACTGTAAAATATTGAAATTGGTTCTAAAAAAATCTATTTTTGATATATAAAAATATAGGCAAATAAATTCAGTTATCATAATTTCACTAGCTTTCCGTCCGCGGCTACGCCTACGTGGAATTCGGTTATATCGCGCGACATGGTAAAGAGTAGTTTATAGTCTTTCCCAAGGTCTAGACTATTTATCAAAATTGGTTAAGTTTAGGTGTGAAAGTTTTGAACAGTTGAACAATCTTACATGATTTTATGTTTGACAGTAAGGAACTTCCATACAAGCTTTTTTCTCCTATTTCAACCTCTTCTACCTTTCTTCGTGATAAAAAGTATCCTATGTCCTTTCCTAAGTTCAGTTCTACCTTCATACAAAATTTCATCAAAATCGGTTCAGTGGTTTAGGCGTGAAAGCGTAACAGACAGATAGACAGAGTTACTTTCGCGTTTATAATATTAGTAAGGATTTGAAATGTGAAAAACCGCAACATCAAAGACTTTTTTTCAAATAAAATTATTAATTTAATAAATTAATTTTAAATAAACAAATTTGAAACAATTGCCTTTAATTTCATTAAAACTGTTATTTTAATTAAAGTAGTAGTAGTAGTGGTGGTAGGAGGTTCGTCCTCCGTCTGGCTCGCGACCACTATCATGTCAAAGACGAACCGCCAAATATCTTATGATGTGTTCCGGTTCGATGGCATGTAAGCCAGGCTTTCCTCTTTCCCACCTATCCTTTCCCCAAAATCTGGTAGTTCCGATAGCGGACTACTACATTGTCCTCCCCTTCTATCTGTATCCTCTAGGTTGGCAACGCATCTAGAACATCTCTGGTGTTGTAGATGGTCATGGGCAAAGGTAGCCACTTACCATCAGGTGGTCCTTTTGCTCGTTTGCCATCCGTTAACCATTAAAAAAGACACGAAATGTGAACATTTATTTTTATTATAAATGTCTGGTATTATTTTTGTTCATTTTAAATGTAATAAAGGTTGAAGAATATTTAATATTATTATGAATTTCATTCATATCAAAAAATAATGAACGTTGGTGAAAGCGTAAATATTTTTATTTGAATCATAAAAGAAATAAAAAGTATCAATTATACATATATTTCGTTCATACTTATATATGTATGTGTGGTCATCTTTATGGAATGGGCCAGCGTCTGACTATGACAGCGCGGCGTTAGGTTCCGCCACTCAACACGCAATGTTTCGAAAAGAGAGAGAGAGAGAGCCTTAATACTAGATTATCAATGCTTACGCTGTGCGAAAAGAACACCAATGTGAATGTTTGTTTAATGAGTATCTTTCTAAAGAAATTTCATATATCATATTTTGATTTATAACTTTTACACCAAAACTTTTTTACTTAGCTTCACGCTGTATCCCGCATATAGCAGGGTAACCTATTGTTAAGGCACTCCGTTCCCCAATTTCCGCCGAATTGAGGCATTGCGTGCTGAGTGGCGGAACTCAACACCGCGCTTAACCAAAACATTTATTTAATTTTTTTTGTAGCTTCACATTTTATCCCTTATCAGGGTAGTCAGAGAGAACCTAGAGTCAAATTTCCGCCCGAATTTAAAATATTAGGTATTGAGTGATGAAACTCATCGCCCCTCTCTTTATTCCCAGAATGGAGAAATGAATCACCAATTATGAATCAATCACGCTTACAATCCCACATTGTCGCACTGCATCACAATAACCTTGTCCCACTCATCTCTACTAACACCTGTCGTGGCGCAGAGGCTCAAGCGTGCGACTGTAAGCGCGATAGGTTGTGGGTTCGATTCCCACTCTAGGAAATGTAAAATTTAGTATTTTCATTTCTTGGGTTTGGTAACAAGGAAAGCGCGGCGTTGAGTTCCGCCACTCAGCACGCAATGCCTCAATTTGGCGGAAAGTGGGGAACGAAAATGTTGAAAGAGTTCTCAACCTGAAAACCTAGTGTTAAGACACTCCATCTCTGCCTACCCCGCTATATGCGGCATACAGCATGAAGTTAAAAAAAACCGAAAAAAAATAAATAAATCTCTACTATCATAATAGTATGACAATACCACAAAAGCATGTATACAAGCACGCCTTGTAGGTGCTTTTGTTGTGTTTTTTAGAAAACGTACCCGTATAATTTTTTTATACGTTTCCTAAATATGTTTTTCTTTTCCTGAGTGTGTGATTAATACTTTAAAACTTCAACAATATTTAATAAATAGCATTCCCTCTTGCTAAATGATTGATCTTTAAAATGGTCTTTGAGTGGCAAAAATCTCTCTACAGAGAATTTTGACGTATCCGGATATAGAATGCATGGCTAAGTGGTCCGAGCGCTTAGCCGGCTTCCAAAAGGCGCGGGTTTGATTCTCGTTGCGTTCAAATTTTTACACGTTTTCTAAATATGTGTTTCATTTCCTAAGTGTGAGATAACACTTTAAAACTTCAAAAACACCTAGAATTATTATTTTTTTAATGGAACCACAATATGTTAAAAAACATTATTTATTAAGCTAATAACCTAAAATTATGAAACATAAAATGGTTAAAAACTATATACATTTAACTTTACAAGAAAGAAATCATTTTCTTTCAAACATATACAAAACGAAAGCTAAAATTCTACCTTACTTTCCAACCATAGAGTGAAATAGCTAGAATTAAAACAGTACGAACATAAAAGGTATTCACTAAAATTCAAACGTCAAACAATATTTTACTGCTGTCCTAGAATTATGAGCTCACCAATAGGATACGTTTCACCTAAAGTCACAAAATAAGTAATTTCAGAAAATAAGCACTCATTCGCTGAAAATCACGGCAGTTTTCACTGAAATTACGCAGCTTTGGTGGTAGGAGGTTCGTCCTCCGTCTGGCTCGCGACCACTATCATGTCAAAGACGAACCGCCAAA
>JAKGSA010001242.1:0-19973 GCA_033558755.1 Philaethria dido | reverse complement strand
CACCATTAGGATACGTTTCACCTAAAGTCACAAAATAAGTAATTTCACAAAAACAAGCACTCATTCGCTGAAAATCACGGCAGTTTTCACTGAAATTACGCAGCTACGGTGAGAAGCTACGTTTTTATTTAATACTGTATATGTACTGAGATTTTTAATTTATTTGAGGTTTCTAAGACGTATTTTAGAGGTTATTGTGGCGTAAGGGTATAGTTTTGGACCTATAAACATGATTGGCTGTAGGTTCAATTCCCATTCTAGGGAAATATTATATTATAAATATTTTTATTTCTTTGCTGTGAAAGACAAAACGCGGCGCTAAGTACCGCCATTCAATACGCATTGTCTCAAATTCTGGCGGAAAGTATAAAAATACAGAGAGTTTTAACACTCTCTGAATACCAGGCTTCTCTGAAGCCATGTATTACCTATAAAATTTTGTGAAATTGAATAATCCGCCAAAATGTATCAACAACTTAACCCACAGTGGAGAATCACTAAAGGGAAAATGTAATATAAAGTTATTTATGTGTTTTAATCCACAGAATATTTTCACGAAAAAATTCCGCACGAAAGTGAGACATTGCTTGTTAAGTGGTGGGACTCAACACTACGATTTGTCTTGCGAGACCGGAGAAATAAAAATTTAAATATGATCATTCCCCCGAGTAGGAATCGAACCCACAATCACTCGCGCTTACTTTCAATATATATATATATATATATATATATATATATATATATATATATATAATATACATAAATAATACACAGAATATATAATCATAATTATATTTATCATAAGAAACCCATACATAACCTAAACATATGATAAATCAACAAATAAATAATTTAACGTCAGTCCCCAGCTTATGATGAAGCATGTAAAACCTGAATAATAACCAAACTTCGTACAACTATTCCAGTACTAGTGTTATTATGATTCGGAGAAGGATCAGCTCGAAGTGTAATTTCTAGGGGGAAAATAAAGGCAACTAATTAAAACGGTGTTAAAGTTCGACCCTTGGGACTCGTAAAAACTTTGCAGTTAGCTTCTGGATGTTTCAAGTTAAGTAAGATGCGGGTGACGGGAGAATAGAATCGATTTAATATGCAAATTGGGGCATTTAAAACTTTATCTCAACTAGCATTTAAAGATATAAATGATCTAGGTTTTGAGTAATTGAACGAAATTAGTTAATAGGTTCTTAGCTTTTTTGAATTTTTTTTCACATTTCAAATGAAACTTTTTTTAGCGTATGTTTTGGTGCTTGGAAATATATTTTAGTTTTTGTGATATTTTAAAGTGATAATCACATATTTGCATACAAAACCAATTTAAAAAAAAACCTATTAGAATTTTAACGCAGCGGGACTCAAACGCGCGCTTCATGGAGACTGTCAAAGCACTCTGACCGTTAAGCTATGCGTTCCTATCGAGCTGCGTTGAATTTTTTCATACGCTTATTACAACATAATTTTATTGTTACAACAAGGCGAGTTCAAGGAGGTTCGAGTCCCGCTGCGTTAAATTTCTTGTTGTATGTTTCTTGAAATGTTTTACATTTTGAGAATTCAGATATTTTTTAACTTTATAGTACTATTTTTTTTCTATATTTTCCCCTCCATTTCCTAGAATTTAAGTGCTTCTTAGCAAAACCGTTCGCTTGTTAAACTAGAGAAATAAGTTTATTGGTCCATTAAACAAATAACAATCAAAATACATGTAAGTGCATTTATGTTATTATATATATAAACGCCTGTCGTTGCGTAGAGGCAGAAGCGTGCGACTGTAAACGCTACAGATTGTGGGTTCGATTCCCACTCCAGGAAATATATATATATATATATACCCTGCAAAATACAGTGTGAAGCTAAAAAAATATACACCTATGGTAACAATAACATATATCAAATAATATTTTTAATTTTAAATTTGAATAATATTTTATTTAACAATAACTTGAAACGAAAACTAAATGTTGACATTATTCTACTCCATTTCTTCTAAAATGTTTTCTAAGTAACTTTAACAAATAAATTTGTTATGCCATAATAAATGTACTAAAGTAGGGATAGAAAAATGCTACTTCCAAATTAAGATATATGGCACTGCATTGTCTAGTTCTCTATATATTATACGTACATGCAATATATTTTTCCTTCATAAAAGGCCATCGTAGCGCAGTGGGACAATGTTAACTGCGAACGCGACTGGCTATGAATTCGATTCCCACTCGAAGGAAATTAAAGAATATTTAAATTATTTTCATTTCTCCTTTCTGGTAAGGTGAAGCCCGGCGTTGAGTTTCGTCACTTAACATGCAATGTTTGCAATTCGGAGGGAAGGCAGCGAACGGAGTGTTTAGACAGCGTCTAACTGCGATTAATGCGATTGGTTGTCGATTCATTTCCCACTCAAAGGAATGGTGATTATATTTAAATTATTTTTCATTTCTCCGCTCTGGTAAAACAAAGCGCGGCGTTGAGTTCCGCCACTAACTATTTCTTTAACTACCGTGGTATGCGGGATAAAGTTTGAAGCTGCTTTGCTTAATTCTACAACGAAAGAACCGTTTTCACTTCTCAATAAATTTTATTTCTTTTATACTATACTCTATAAAACACTTGTTTCAAGCTGCTTTCTAACTAAATGAAACGAATAAAATGCTTCTAAGCTATTTTACCAATATAATACGTATATTGCAAACAAGCTTTTGGTTGTGGTTTAACGCAGATTATCTCGATAATAACTAAAATTTTAACATAAAAGGAAAACCATCTCCATATAAAATTCACTAAAAAGTGCAATTATTACGAATAACTCATAAATTTCTCATGAAATCTTAACTAAGTCAAAATGGGATTACATTACAAAAAGAACGTGGCGCAGAGGCACAAGCTTGCGACTGTAAATGCGACAGGTTGTGGATTCGATTCCCACTCCAGGAAATGGAATTTTTCATTTCGTGGGTTTGGTAGCAAGGCAAAGCGCCGCGTTGATTTCCGCCACTCAGCACGCAATGCCTCAATTCGGTGGAAAGTGGGGAACGGAGTATCTTAACACTAGGTTTCCCCTGCCTACCCCGGGATACAGCGTGAAGCTATGTATGTATGTAAGTACAAATATTTTAAAGAAAAATCGTTCCAAAATAATATCAAAACTTTTTTAATAATAATAAAATATTCCAAAAATATGGCAAAAGTTAGTAAAGTGAGTAATTTTGTATATTTTTGGCGTTCACCCAAAGCTTGATTTAGTATAATAGTGTATAATCAATGAAACGTCAAATAGAACATATTATATCCATACTTCCATACTGATATTATAAATTGGGAACCATGTTCGTATTTTTTTAGCTTCACGCTGTATCCCGTATATAGCAGGGTTGACTAAGGGAACCTGAGAACCTAGTGTTAAAACACTCCGTTCTCTTTCAACAATTCCGTTCTCCCCAAGTTTGTATGTTTGTCCTTCCTCACGTCGCAATCAAGTTTCACGCTTTATCCCGCACAACAAGATAGCCATAGAAAAGTGCCAAGACACTCCGTTCGCCGCTTTCCGTCCAAAATTGAGACTTTGCAAGTTAACTGGCGGAATTTTACTAGAGTAGAGAAATTTAAATAATTTAATTATAATTATTTCGTGGAGTTAGAATCGAATCCATAACCAATCGCGTTTACAATCAAATACTTTGCTACGACGGTCTAAAGATTAATCAAGCGACGTTATGTTATTTTGTAGCGGAAATATTTAAGTAGAGAGCGACATAAATTACTTTTTTGAATCGATATTTCGTCTCGATTACATAGGAAGATCCATAATGATGCGAATACTCATTGATCAAGCGAGCGAATCCGCAGGTAATAGCCAGTATTATGATAAATACAACCATGTTGCTATTTTATTTAATCTTGGGATATTTTCCGACTTTACACGCAATGATTGTGAATATAAGTATATTTAAGTAACTTTCATGTTCCAAAGCATGCGTAAAGTTCCTTTACTCAACAATTAGACAAGTGGGTACGGAGTGTCTTAACATTAGGTCTTCTCTACTTGTCGCAGGAGAAACATTAATGTAGGAGAAGCGTAAACCTAAAAAATATATTTATAATATATACCTCGATTTTTGTTTAAAAATATAGTCGTAATGTCCATGATTTTGACTGTAAAGCATTTCCTACCGTTTTTCCTGTTCCTAAAAGAATTTCCGGAAATCATCGCTTAAAAAACACCCCCAGAAAATTTTATCAAATTTTAGCTTACTACACGTGGCTATAGTCATTTGGTTACTGACGAAAGAGTTTTTAGCGATATTGTGTTACGTAACTTAACGCCGGACTGATTAATTTGAAAAAGAACTTGAAGAACAGCAAAATATATAAAATTATAACAAAAATCCTCTCCTGTATTCACATGTACCATAAAATACGAAAGATGAGCTTCTGTGATTAATAGTGGGTAGGCCTTTATACTCGTATAGGGTCAGGTTAGTAATAAGTGACAACTTATTTTACTTAGGCTTAACCCTCTCCAGTTCATATTACGGGCCTTTCTTCATGGTAATTTTGTTATATATACGCTGTATGTCACAAATTTTAGTTCTTTCTAACCGACTATATCAAAAGAAGGTTCTCAATTCGATTGTATTTTTTATCAATGGTACAACGCCTGTTATGGTACAACTGGAAAGTGAGGAACGGAATTGTTGAAAGAGAATGGAGTGCCTTAGCACTAGATTCTCTGATTTCCTCTGCCTACCCTGCTTGATGCGGGATACAGCGTGAAGTTAGAAAAAAAAATAATATAAGAAACCTAGTGCTTTTGATGTAATCACTTATACCTCACAATACGGAACGGTCAAGAGTTATTTCTTTTTTAGCTTCAAGCTGTATCCCGCACATAGCAGGGTAGGCAGAGAGAATCAGGAAACCTAGTGTTAAGACACTCCGCTCTCTTTTAACATTACCGTTCCCCACTTCATCAAGAGTTATAACCAATATAGAATATCATAAACGTAAGTTTATTATGTATGTAATACATACATACATAGCTTCACGCTGTATCCCGCATATAACAGGGTTGGCAGAGGGAGCTTAGTGTCAAGACACTCCGTTCCCCCTTTCCGCCGAATTAAGGCATTGCGTCCTGAGTGGCGGAACTCAACGCCGCGCTTTGCCTTGTTACCAAACCCAACAAATAAAAATTCCATTTCCTGGAGAAGGAATCGAACCCAAAACCTGTCGCGTTTACAATCGCACGCTTGTGCCTCTGCGCCACGACAGACAATCATAAATTTAACACATAATATTCATATATTCACATAGGTTATTTATTTAAAGCGACCTATATTCCGACACCCTTTTAACTATATAGAGAAAATTAAGGGGACTAAATTGAGGGGTAAAACTAAGTTTGTAATGATAATGAGGGGTGCGACCTTAGGAAGGCGCAATAGTAATTCTATATCCAAGTGGTAGGCAGATTTTATCTGAAAATAGATTTCAGTAACTTTTGAACGAGTGCCTGAATAACAGTTTTTGGTTATTATCATAAAAATCTAGTTATTTTTTACCGATTCCAAAAACAATGGTCTTTTATGTGTTACCACATATTACGTTACCACTTATTGCTGGGAGAATAATTTTTTATGATTTTTTTTTTAGTTTCACGCTGTATCCCGCATATAGCAGGGTAGGCAGAGGGAACCTGAGGACCTAGAGTTAAGACATTCCGTTCCCCACTTTGATGATACTTTTTTATATGATATACTATATGCTAGTACTTTTGTATCATGTCCATTTAAATTAAGTTAAGCTCTGGTGGATAGTTTTTGAGGTATTTGTAATAATTTTACTTTTTAGTGCATTTTATTTGAAGTCTATTTCCTTTTTTTTTTAATTTGATTTATAATAAACCGTTTTTTTTTAATATGGATAAGATTATTCTTATCATAAATGTGTAACTAATACTGTAAAAATATTAAAAATAAAATAAATATAAGCTTAATAACAAAATTTACTGAACTATAACTTTTTAGATATATAACATGCCATTCGATGTTCACATCCACTTTTTATTTAACCAAATCAAAGAATCTCCTATATTTTTCAATAAATCGTAGACAAAGAGAAACTAGTGTCAAGACACTCCGTTCTCCTCTTTCTGCCCAAATTTGAGACACTTTGTATTGAGTGGTGAAATTAACGCCACGATTTGTCTTACCAGAGCAGGAAAATATATATAAAATATAAACATTTCCTCGACTGGAAATCGCACCCACAACCTCATGCATTTACAGTGAAACATTGTCCCACTACGCCACGATAGTTTCTGTCTATTATATTTATCTGTATTATAAATATTACTTTGAAGTAAGATTTAAACTAACTTAAGTCAACTTAAATATTAATTACTTATTTAAGTAAATAATTTAGAAAGATTGATAGGTCTCATCTCAGTCACTAAAATTAATCTCATGGGATAGTAAAATAATTGGGTGGAGGTAACAATATCGATTACTTTGTTAGTTAATTTGGCGTCATAATTACATCTTGTACATAAATGTTTTTTTTCACTCACTTCCACAGGTTGGTTGGAAGTACCTATTGTAACTTAATTTCTTATGTGTGTTTTAATGTGTTTTTATTTAAAGTGCAATAATGCGTTCCCCACTTTCCGCTGAATTGAGGCATTGCGTGTTGAGTGGCGGAACTCAACGCCGCGCTTTGCTTTGTTACCAAACCCAAGAAATGAAAATACTAAACTTTACATTTCCTGGAGTGGGAATCGAACCCTCAACCTGTCGCGTTTACAGTCGTACGCTTGTGCCTCTGCGCCACGACAGGCGTTATAAAAAAAACATATATAATATTTTATGATTTTTAAGGGGCCCCTTGAACCTAAACTTGGGTCTTAAATCTCAATAATAAAATAGTAACACACACTTGATTTGCAAGTCCCAAGCACAGCTCTGAGCTCTTCTCCCTGCAACATGAGTTCGGCATCCACAAGTTGAATTCATGGAATGGTTAAAACATTCTTCTCGCATTTTTTATATTTTTTAAAGTGTTCATCACACACTTAGAAAATGAAAAATATTTTGCAAAAACTCGAACTTCTTATACGGTTGTAACAACTTATTTATGAGTATGTTGTTAGCAACGATTAACGAACGCATGGATTAATGGTCAGAGCGCTTAAACGGTTTCCAATAGGCGCGGGTTCGATTCCCGCTGCGTTCAAATTTTTATATGATTTCTAAAAACGTTTTTCTTACATACCTGAAATTCTAAAGTAACTAAAAAACTGTTTTACGATTTATCCTGCAGGATAGTCAGAGAGAACCTAACCGAGTGTTAGGAAAACTCATTGGCCAAAGCGGCGAATGGGTTTTCCTTCAGCTTTATTAGGTGGCGGAACTCAACGCCGCGCTTTCAACTAACTAATACCAACAATTCTTTTCATAATCCGTAAACATAAAACAACAAGAAATCAAAATAACTCATAACAATAATAAGGTACTGATTACATTTGAAATTTAAATCTTAACTTAATTCCCTTTTGTCATGATAAATAAGGATTGGTTGCGGTTTTGAATCATAAAACGCTATTGTACATAAAACCTTTGTAAAGCTTACATTGTTTTTGCAGAGAAGATTAGATCTAATCCGGGATTCGTCACAAAATCAATTTCAATTTCATTTTAAATACTAACAAACAATATTGGAAAGAGTTTGTACTATTTTGTGGCTTGGTTTCCCATTTGAAGGTCTTTTTATGTTTGAACAACTTCTCGTTTTTTCAAAGTAAGGCAGTTAGGAGAACCGAATGTCAGATAATTTTAATATTAAGGATATTGCAGAAAATTGTAAAGAATTTTTATATTAACGCCTGTCGTGGCGCAGAGGCACAAGCGTGCAACTGTAAACGCGACAGGTTGTGGGTTCAATTCCTACTCCAGGAAACGATTTTTTCATTTTGTAGGTTTGGTAACAAGGCAAAGCGCGGCGTTGAGTTCCGCCACTCAGCACGCAATGCCTAAATTCGGCAGATAGTGGGGAATGGAGTGTCTTATTATTAGGTTCCCTCTGCCTACTCTGCTATATGCGGGATACAGCGTGAAGCGAAAAGAAAAACTTAAAATAACTATACACTGGCTCAATACTGCAATAGCTTCGAACACAAGCGCACGTCCAACCTATGTGTCACTCACATGACTCCCTTGCATGCGCGTCGCTTATACTGGTGTACAAGAGACAATGATATATAACGGAGTGTCTTAACACTGGGTTCCCTCTGCCTATATGCGGGATATATCGTGAAGCTATGTATGTATGTACGTAGATACAAACACTAAACACAATTTGCCCGTTTTTTTTTAAATAATGCACAGACCATCCTCACACTTGCAAACACACACATGCACATACACATGTAAACCCACACACACACACACACACATATAAGCCATCGAAGAAGCGAGACACTCCCGACACAAGTGTCTTTGACTACTTACTGGGAAGTCCTCAAACTCAATTTGTAAAATATTTTTTGAATAAATATCTTTTTATCTTATCTTTAAAGACTACATTTAGAACACACAATGCTTATAAAATGGACCGAAAAAGGTAACACCCCTCTATTCCGCAAAAATAAAACCAGATATCCGTTTCTGTATGAGAAAATAAAACAAGATTATATTTATTCCGCGTTTCGTCACAAAATCAATTTAATTCATAATACTATATATATTTTTATAAATTTTTCCTTTTTTCTTGTGAAGCCATCGTGGCACAGTAGCAGCGTTTGAATATTATTGCTTTGTTATGGGTTCAATCCCTACTCAGATAACCGGCAGTTAATATGTAATGTTTCGATTTCAAGTGGAAAGTGGAGACCGGAATATATAGACACTAGGTTCTCTCTAGCTACTCTCCTGATAAAACGTGTAGCTGAAAAAAATGTTTACACGACAGAAATATGAATATATTTATATGACATATGACATGTGTAGTCCAGAAACACTGTAGAATGCTTATAAATAATAAAGATTTAAAAAAAAAGAGAACTGACATTAATGAAAATGTACTAAAAAGTACAGTTATTACGAATAACTCAAAAACTGCCAAGCAGACCTTAACTTAATTGGACCACATCAGAAGCTCTAGCTATCATATTAACAAATAATCATCAAATTTGGTTCACCAAGATTCATTCATTGTAGTACATAAAAAAATATTGTAGAATTAATGTCCTTCTTTTTTGAAGTCGGATATAACTTGTTATAACGTCATTATATTGTTATGTTTCCGCAGAAACGTGGCTGAAATTCTATTTGTATTAATTAATTCTGACATTAAATGTTAATTTACAGTGAAATAACATAATTATTGTACGCAGAAATGAAATAGAAATTACTTTTCTATATTAACAATGAATATATATAGGATTTCATATCTTATATACATTGTGTTTTGTATTAAACATCAAAAAGGCTACTTTTTATGCTTTTTCCCGAATAGCAGGTTAGTCAAGGAGCACCTTGTGACACTCCACTCTAAAAAGTAATTTTAAGTAATGTTAAGTAATAATAATATATTAAGTAGGCAACTAAAATACTTGGACTCACTTTGGAAAAAATATCTTATTTCCTAAGCTTAGTTAAGCAATGTGAAAATATAGTGAAAGTTGACAAAAGTGACGGACCTCGTATCCGTTGTGATCAGAATAATAAAAAAAAAAGACACTCCACTCTACACTTTCGGCCTAAGTTCCAAATATTTTATATTAATTGCTGGACTTCAACACTGCGCATTATCGTGCTAGAACGATGAGACAAAATAATTTAAATATAATCATATTATATATCATAATCCGAGTATGTATCAAGTCCTCAATCAAATAAAAAAATCAAGGTACTCCATTTTCTGTCAAAATTTGAGACATCTCATGTTAAACGGCGGAATTCAACGCCGTGCTTAGTCTTACGGAGCACAAAATGAAAATAATTTTAATATGATCATTGCCGCGAGTGGGAATCGAACCCACAACTTAATCGCGCATAGAATTAGGCGTTGCTTTATTGCTCTATGATGCCCTCTTCTCGTTCGTTTTTTTTTTATTGTAAATATAAAAAAAATATATTAAAGGATACTGAAATAAAAAAAGATACTGTAATGCTATATTTATTTTATTATTAAGTAAACAATTGTTTTCAAATTAAATAACTATCTATTTTAAAAATTCCATCAACATATATCTAGCTATATTTACATAATATCTTATATCTTATAAATTATTTATGTACAATTAAATATATTAAAGTACAGATTCTACCATTCCATGCCTTTATGAAACCTATCAAAAAGTATTTAATTGTGATGTTTATGATGGTTGTGTTCGATTTCTCTTAAATTATTTTCAATTTTAATATTAAAAATGTTATCGTTTCCGATCCTTGTCGTCGCCCGCCAATTATGTTTCATACACAATAATAACAAATATTTTTACTAAAAGAAAAACGACTCAAATAAAATATATGAAAAAGTGCATTGTTACGAATAACTCAAAAACTATTCGTCAGTTTGTAACTAAATTTGAAAAGGCCACATTAGAAACATTAGCTATCATATAAAAAATACAGTCAAATTGAGAACCTCCCCTTTTTTGATGTTGGTTAAAAAAGTAAATAAAAAAAACCTTAGCTTTACTTAATCCGAACAATGTGGGTTATATTTGAAAATAAAAATATACTGAACGTAATCGACTGTATGCATTGTTTTATTGCATGCAATGGTTGTTGATTTAATATTTTTGCTGACGCTGTTAACAAATAAATGTTATACCTATCTAGTTTAAACTTGATTGATCTAGTTCTAACCAGATTGACCCAGTTTTTTTTGCTTTACGCTGTATCCCGAACATAGCAGGGTAAGCAGAGGAAACCAGAGAACCTAGTGTAGTTTCCGTTTCTTTCTTCCCATCGAATTGAGGCATTGCATTCTAAGTGGCGGAACTCAACGCCGCGCTTCGCCTTATTACCAGAGCAAGGAAATGAAAATACTAAATATTAATAATTATTATAAATATTTTATTTCCTTTCCATTTCTTCTATATTGAGTGGGAATCGAATCCACACAACAACCTGTCGCGTTTACAGGCGCATGCTTGTGATTTTGCACCACGACAGACCTCTGACCCAGTTCAAACTACATTTATTTAGTTTAAACTAGTTTAATCTAGTTCTCACTAGATTCCTAAACCAAAAAGATATCATTTTCGCTTTGCTTTTTCTGCAAAACGAGAAATATGTAAATATAGAAAGTATTTCTTAATATATTGAACGTAATAATTCACTACTATATGGCGGACCCCATATCATCTCTGACTGGTTTTCAAGGAGCTAAGTATCTCTTATTTGACGACGGTATGACATATGGAAATATACTTAACAGTGTCGATATGAAGGTCATGTGATCTTTTCTTGGTTTGATAATAATTTCTTTTTTTATTATAATTTCGCATTTTCCACACAAAGTGGATTAGCCAGAGAGATTAGTCACTATGTTCTTCACTTTCCGCCCAAATTTGATAGATTCCTTCTTGGTTTAATAGGTTTTATTTTCCTTTCAGATTTATTCATCTTTCGAATATAGCAGGGCAGGAAGAAAATTTAGTTTTAAATCACTAAAACAAATTCTGACATCGAGTTTTGAATTGCGGAACCTAACGACGCATTTTACTTCCGGTAAGAATCAGAGATAATAAACTTGATAATTAAACCCACAAGCACCTAGTTCAACAGTTAGATGACGTCATACTTAGATAACTATACCTTTCTAGGACATAAAGGCATGAAATTACAGAAAATCTGTACACACTAAAAATATAGAAGGAAAAACACTTTAAGTATGAGACCAAAACGAAATAAAGAGAAGCACAATAAAATCTTACATTTATATCACATTTCTTTACAATTTCCTTATAAATGTATTTACAATACTTACATACATATATGTATTTTGAATTAATTAATAGAATTATATTAAAACTATTTGATTTCATATTACAGCTACACTGCAACTGACGTTAAGGCACAGTCTAGTGAATCGTGACAGGTCAGATTGTCTATTTTGATTGGCGTATGGCTGCAGCATGGAAACGTGCCTACGGAATGGGTTTCCTTAGATAATATGTGTATGTCACGTTTACGTGAAATATTTGTATTAATTAGAGATAAATTCAATTAAAATTTATCTGAACATGAAATAGCTGGAGATTCAAAATTTAAAAACTTTGATGATTTTTTTATGGTGTAGTCGTTGGTTTTCGCCATAGTTGTGTGTTTTGAGTAGTTCTATGCCTTTATTTCACAGAGCAATCAATATTCAGTGTCAAGATATTTCATTCTCTATTTACCGCCCAAAATCGAACTTATTAACTTCCTCCGAGTGGGATTCAAACCCACAACCAAATTACAGCCAAATACTGTCCCGCTGTTAAAGGCCTCCTTTTTTTGTGGCGGAAAGTGGAGAATGAAAGTAAAGTTTTACCATTTTTACCAGTCTATCCTAGCAAAATCTTAAACGAGAAAAATAAATTGTCTATATTGAATATATTCTCTAACAGAAAATATGTTTAGTATTTTCTGAAATGGAATGGTTTATAAGTCGATCTGACTGTACCTAAACGTCTGCAACAATTACATTTCTATTGTGGGTACAAAATGTACTACCATAATAATTGATAAAATTATTGTTTATCATATTCTATTTGGTTATATAAAACATTTATGTTTTACTGCATTTAGAAACAGATTCGTTAAAGCAATAATCTTAAAACATTAAAACTGTGTTAAATTAGTTTCATAGACTACTTGTATGAAATGAGAATGGTCAAATTTTGAATATATATTATTTACATATTTTTCAAACCCAAATCTATTTTTTTCCTTTTGTATAAAGAAATAAAGTAAATATAAAACATGTAGAAAGATGTTCAGATATTGGAGACGATTGGAGCGTTACTGTGATTAATTTTATAGGGACCCCTTAAACTTACACTTGGGTTGGAAATCCTAGGCACTGCTTCTAGTTCCTCTTCCTGCAATGAGCCAGGCACCTGCACGTTAAATCCATAGAAAGCTATTGATGTTCTTCTTGAAAATACCCATATGTCATTTTAGCAAGACTGTAATGCCTGTATTAGAAATCTGTAACGTTTCCTTAGCTTTGTTAGACAAAACTCAGTTATTTCATTAAATATTTGGACTTTTTAAAAAAAGGTGTTTTGTAAATCTTTACTTAGCCCAATTCGCAAATAAATAATCAAACAATAAATTCAAAATATAATTGAAACACTTATTTATATACATTGAATATTCAATTTGTAGATAAAATACACATTAGTCCAATGCCCTTATATCTAGCATATTAATAACAATGTAAAAATGAATAAAACAAAAGTTTTTGCATTTGTACATGCGTTTGAGTGAATTAAATTTCTATAATCCTTAGCTTCATTTTGTGATGGGTAAGTGTAAGTTCTGTCAGTAACACTTTTAACTTCAGCCGGACAAGGTAGCAGTTCGACAGGTATTTGTAACAACGTTTTCTCATTATCAGCTCTTATCTTTTTAGGTTCATCGATATATAAATCATCTGCTTCACCAAATTCACCATCTCCTTCCAAATCATTTCTAGCTTTGTCTATTTCTTCTAAATTATTACTCGTACTCATTCTTTCGTAATAAGTTAAATGAGAATTTAGCAGCTGGATCAGGAATTAAATTTGCAAAAACGAAATTTCTAAAGACATTTCCTCACTTTGATGCTCTTCGCTTCGTGCCTCAACTTATGCATCCACACGAGATGGCAATCGCAATCAAAGTCGTTCCCTGAAACAATTGACACTTTAATTAATCTTTATTAGTCCATTAAGTTTCATTCTCGTCGAGTTAATTGAGTTTCTCACAAATGAAGGTCCTGGAAGTCTTTTAAATGGTTGAGAATAATATTCTACGTAGAAAAAGTAATTTACATTGCTCATTAAGCACGAGCGAAATGAATTAGGAAGCTAATTTTGAGCTTATAAAAGCAAATTGTAAATGTCGTGAAGTGGTTTGAATCTTAAGTAACGTGGCATGGAATGACTTTAGCTTTGATTTGTCTGTCACTCTAGTGAAAAATATCATCGTTCTATAGACTTAGAAATAGAATTATTTTTATTTTTAGATTAGAAATATTTCACGCTGTAACCCGCATATAGCGGGGTAGGCAGAGGGAACCAGGAGAACCCAGTGTTAAGACACACTCCATTCTCTCCTCTTTCAAATAATCTGTTCCCCACTTTCCGCAGAATTGAGGCATTGCGTATTGAGTGGCGGAACCAACGCCGCGCTTTGCCTTGTTACCAAACCCAAGAAATGAAAATACCGGGAATGTATTATTTCCTGAGTGGAAGCGAACCCAATAACCTGTCGCGTTTACAGTCGCACGCCGCTTGTGCCTCTGCGCCACGACAGGGAAAAAAAAAGAAAGAAATATTTTCTATATTACATTGTATACATAGTCATGAAATAAATTCTAATACATGACATATAATGATTATGGATCACTCCTCATTAAATAAATAATTAATAAATCAAACGTTTTTCCGTTTAGATTATTCAAACAGCGGAGTTAAATTCCGACAACAAACGTGCAGTTCATGAAACAAAGCTATGAAGTGGATGAAAAATGCAAAACAAAATAATGTACAGCTGTGCTTTCTCTTTGTTTATCCCTCAGGATACGGAAGCTGCGTTAAGATAAAATAATGAATTCATTTTAATAGTCTATATATTGGCACAGAGGGAAATATAAATAAGAAATTGTGGATATTCATTTAAGTATACATGTTTAAGAATATTTTATATTTTTTCGCTTTGTGGGAATAAAAACAGGCATTTGTTTTTATAAGTTCTAGAATAATATCTTACATTGTTATATGTAAGAGCTCTATAATTATATATGTTAAGTAATTACTATTCATGTATTTGTTGAAATTTCGTATATTAAAATTAAAAAAAAAAGAAACCGAAAATTGGTTCATTACAATTGGAAAAAATACAACAGCATATAAAGAAATTAATCGAATTGAGAAATTCTCCTATTTTGAAAAATAAAATCAAATCCCGAAACTGTTACTCTTAGGTATCTATCAAACATTCTAATCAATTACCCAGTATGTTCATCTCGATATCACAATTTTTTTATTAGCTATAAAAAGTTAAATAATTATAATTATGTATATTGTTAATTGACAAAAAGAAATCCATTGAGTTTCCTAAGCCGGTTCCTCTCAGGTCTGTGGTATTAATTTATAAAATATATTAATATTTATTTTATTAAAATAAATTATTGGAAAAAAAATTTAAAAAAAAAATGACGCATTTTATGAGGAGTTTCAAAACCTAGACCAGAGGCCTAAACCTCTAATCCGCCACTATTTTCTTTTAAATATTTTTATTAAAAAGAAAAATATTCTTTAGTTACCAGTGTGTGAAAGCTGCGAACAAAGTGTCATGACACTAGGTTCACCTCTGACTATCCTGCCAAGCGGAATAAAGAGTGACGCAGCTTTTTTTACTTATAAATTACAGTTCAGCTTATTGAACTTTGAAATTAAAACAAATTGCATATGATGTTACAACCCTCAAAAATTAAAGTAAAAATTTTAATATTACACATATAAAAAATCACCTCGTTATGCGCAGATAGTTCTGTTATAACGTTTCCAAATTTTACTTTTTACCCATTAAGAGTAATTATACTTTTTCGCAGAACTGAGTAACTTTTTCTAACCAGATCCAGGGAATATCTATATTAAAAAATCATATAGTAAATGAAGCCGTCGGGGTTCAGTGGAACAGCGCAGACTGTTCCATTTAACCGTCAGACTGCAAACGTAATTGGTTGTAGATTCGATTTTCATTTTGGGGAGTGTATAAATTTGAAATATTTTAATTTTTCCGCTGTAGTAAGAAAAGCAATACAAACCGCTAGTCGGCACGCAATATCTCAAATTCGAGTGGAAAGTGGTAAAAGTAATGTCTTGATACTAAGCTCTTTACTTGTACGAGTATGACAGATAAAGTGGCATTTTGATGGATATCTATACAAAAAAATTAGGACATTTATTGTTGAAAAGTACCTAATACGTACCTTCTAAATAAATGAAGCTTTTCTGCATCTTCAAATTATCATAAATAGGCCGCAAATTATCCATCGTGAATCTTTTTAACTTATTATGTCTTAAATCTAAAGCTGACAATCCTCTCACTCCTTCAAAAAGACCATCTGTTAAAGTCACCAGTTTATTATGACTTAAACTCAATTTCTTCAATTGTGACAAACCATCAAAAGTTCTCTGAGCCAATATATGTACTTCATTATAATCTAGCAATAACTCTTGAAGATTCCACAGTTCTATAAACGTGAATGAATTTAGTACAGCTATTTTGTTTCTCCTTAAATCTAAACGTTTTAAATTGGCGAGTCCATCAAAACATTCCTTCTTTAAATCACTTATATTATTTCTATCCAGTTCAAGTTCTAGCAAATTTATTAGGTGTCGAAAAGCACCATCTTCTATTAAACTTATATTATTACTCGTCAAGAACAATTTCTGTAACGTTGGCAATTCATAAAACGTATCAGTTTCAATTTTCTTTAATTGGTTCTCATCTAACGTTAAAATTGTGAGATTAGGTAAATTATAAAAAGCATTTTTACTCAACACAGCTATTTTGTTCTTAGTCAACGTCATTTCTTGGACTGACGTCAAATTGACAAATGTTTCACCCTCTATTTTCAATATTGAGCTGTATTTTATACTAAAATGCTTTAACTTTCGTAAATATCTGAGGACTTTAGTCGGCACGAAGCTTAAGCCGCCGTCCGCTCGCACGTTAAATGCTAACGTTTGTATATTTGACTGAGAAGTAAAGCTCGACCATAAAGGATCCGTCTTGTCTATACCGCCGTTGAATACCCAGCATTCTGTTTTAATTGCTTCATTTAATTCTTGGCTGTTTTCACAGTAGCAGTGTACTTTGGAGTCCCTATCGTTTATATCGCAGATATTTGAGGTGGTAGGAACGATTTTCTCCTTTTGTTTCCTCCTGTTGGCATGTAAGGAGTCTATTGCGAATAGCAACAGCAAGGCAGCGGGTATCTTTTGAGCCCGCATACCTTCTACCTGTAACAAAGGAAAAAGATTAAAGCATGGAATTGCTCGAATATTTGAGGGAACAGAATTTTGGTTAGTTATTTCTAGGGTTTAAAAATGTATGTTCTATTTTTAGATTGTGAATATATTTATTACGTATGATGTATGTAAAATATAATTTTGTAAAATTCTGATGATAATGCAATTTTAAATAAAATTGTTATTTGAAAATAAATGAAACAATATATTTTAAGACAAGCATATATTTTTTTTAATATTTACAATTTCATGTTTTATCCCGCACAGCAGAATAGTCAAAGTATTTGAGATACTTTGACTATTCTGCTAACTACTTATCAGATCTTAACAAAATTTAAATAGCACATCCGAAGTACTAGCTATCACATAAAACAAGAAACATCAAAATCGATTCATCCAGTACAAAGTTATTAACATACATAAAATAGTACAGTCAAACACCTGTCGTGGCGCAGCAGCACAAGCGTGCGACTATTAACACGACAGGTTGTGGGTTCGATTCCCACTCCAGGAAATGTTAGTATTTTCATTTCCTGGGCTTGGTAACAAGGCAAAGCACGGCGTTGAGTTCCGCCACTTAACACGCAATGCCTCAATTTGGCGGAAAGTGGGGAACGGAATTATTGTAAGAAACGGATACAGCGTGAAGTTAAAAAAAAAAAGTACAGTCAAATTAATAACTTCCACCTTTTTAGAAGTCGGTCGAACATAACCACAATAGCCTCAACGCGGCACAAAAGACAGAAACGAAATAATAAAATAAAATTAAAAATTCATTTGACTAAAATATTCACGTAATTTGCTTGAATTCGTAAAAATATGCTAACTGATTCGTGACCAGTAAAGGACTACAACTTGAGCTGAATATTCAATAGAAATTCAAAGAAATTAAACGCCTAATGGAAGGTTTTGAGAAAAAGTTTATTATATATATTTAATTGTATCACTTATTTTATGTTATAGTCTGTATTGTTTTTCGTTAATCACCTTCCAGGTCTGCAAGTAATTTGTTCGGTGAAATTTAATTTGTTTTTATATTAAGGAAAGGAATTCTTGCATATATATTTTTAATTTTTTTTTAAGTTCTATGATTTTTTCGTATAGCAGAGTAAGTGAAAAGAATCTGTGAATGTTAAAACACTCTACTCTCTGCTTTTCGCTTCAATTCGAGACATTACGCGTTGGCAGAATTCAATGCCGCACTTATTATACAGGAGCGAGATATATATTTTTAATTTCACGCTGTAACCCGCATATAGCAGAGTAGACAGAGGGAACCTGAGAACTTAGTGTTAAGACACTCCGTTCTCTTACAACGCACGCACGCTTGTGCCTCTGCGCCATGACAGGCGTTGATTATAATCACTTCCCCAAGTGGGGATCGAACCCACAACAAGTCGCGTTCACAGTCATTTTTACTGCTGTCCCGCTACAGCACGATAGCACAACTTAATTTTCTCAAAGCTCTTCGTTTTTTCGTATTTATTATATATTTAGTATGAGTCAAAGTCAGTGCCGCGCTTTGTCTAACTTGAGTGGAGAAATGAAAATAAATTAAACGACGACGACGAAAGACGATTATGAGTTCATACTTTGCACGTATTTCGAAGGCGGTATTAGTAGGATCTTTTGAAATTTGGTTAGGTAGATAGAGGAGCGCGAACAGTGGAGGTGTTTTAAAGGGGCCCCTTAAACCTACACTGGGGTCGTGAGTCCCAGGCACTCTCCAAACACCTCTCTCTGCAACGCGATGGGCACCCACACGATGAATCCATAGATTGCTAAGGAGTTTCTTCTCTTATTTCGAGTCAGTATTGAACCTTCTATCACCCATGTTTACAATCATACGCTGTTCCACTACGCTACGATGGTTTATTTTTTTGATGACCGAATTTATTATATTATTTGAGATTGGCAGTCTGTTCTACATTTTCCGCATTCTGTAGAGACTACGTTGAATAATGAAACCGAAGGCAATGCTTTGTTTGTCCAAACCGAACGATTTAAATATACTAGAGTTCCCGTTGACGCGTTAACAACGCGTTGCGTAGCTACGTGTATGTTATTTTGTAAAAACATGGATGTCAAACATATGATAGTACATTTATTTTATTGATTTAATATATTTTTTATGCAATATTTCTAGTAAATATTATCATTCGGCACTCCTTCTCTATATAAGCTACAATTGTACCAAGTTTTATGCTCCTCTGTCCGCATAATTTTAGTAAATGGGAACCAAAGTTTTTCCTTCACGTATTAGTATATAGATGTAAACCTTGTAAATCAGTCACACACGCCCTAACTATGCTATGATGAGACGTTAAAGGCACGCGATTAAGACTTTAACAAAAAAAGTACAACTAACTACAAATCGAATGTACTAAAAAGTAAAATTGTTACAAATAACTCCAAAACTATACGTAAAAATTTGACTAAATTTCAATAAGACTACACCAGAAGCACTAGCTCTCATATAAAAAAGATTCATCAAAATTGATTCAGCCAGTAAAAAAATATGTTTTTTGACTGTATTTTTTTATATAGACTACAAATTGACATAACTTTTTCGGGGACAAGTAGTTTTTGAGTTATTTTTTTATATTATTTACTTCTTAGTGCATTTTATTTGAATTTTATTATATTGTATTGATTTGTCTTTTTTTTTAGAAATTACATACATAGCTTCACGCTGTATCCCGCATATAGCAGGGTAGGC
>JAKGSA010001241.1:0-85700 GCA_033558755.1 Philaethria dido | reverse complement strand
GCGGGTCCTTGAGGCGCGTCACGCGGCTAAATGTGGGCACTCGGAGATGTCGCGCGATGCCAGCACACCGGTCATCGACTCGCCTCCGACTCCCGATATAGCGACACGCGCGCGCTGCCGGAAGTGTAGCGTAGCGCTACTACTACTACCTGCTATTATATCGTTATGCGAGTATCTACATCATTACTATAAATATCTGAGCATAAAGTTGCTGCTTCCTCATTTTGTTATTGGGTGATAATATCAGGTGTGATTTTTATTTGTTTTTAAAATTTTTACAATTTCCTCAAACTTTTCATACATTTAGTGTAACGACGACACTTTCTAAGAATCTTCGTAGAGATGGCATGACAACAAAATATAATATAAACAACCGCATGGAGATTTTGGTTTTAGGCATCGAAAATTAAGCGATTAGTTATGTTAAGTATCAAAAAAAAAATTTTCAGTCGCACGCTTGTGCCTCTGCGCCACACAGGCGTTTTTTTTTAATAATTATAAATATTTAAGTAAATAGTTTACATTTATAAATATAGATATAGTTAGAACTATACATTCTACAACAAAAGATACATTATTGGAAAGATTCATAAATATGTTGTAACAGCATCTGTATTAGAAATTGCGAGATAAGAAATAAATTCTGATCGACGTGTTCTTAACTAACCAACTACTCAGATTTTAATCATGAAGTATGTACAGAGAGATGGCACGCGAGTTGGCAGCGCGGAGCTCGCGCGCGCCAGAGCCAATGACATCTACACATCATGAGGCGCGCCTTCCAAATATATATTTATAATATTTTACAAATATCACATGATGGCATTACAATATACTGGCGACCTTGAGAAATCAATACATTGTTGTCGTAGTAATGACCCTACATATACCTCTACCTAGAGCTATTTGAGTGATAAAACGTAAGTACTTACTCATTATTTTAGTATTTTGTGTGTCGACTATGTAAGTAATACTGCAATAATGAGCACTAGATACTTATATAAGTGATATTTCCATATTTATTATGAAGAATAAAGCTTTGTTTTTGCTTTTTTTTGTAAAGAATTTATTCAAAAATGTATGCACAAATTCTTGTCATGTTTTTATTAATATAAATATTTAAAAAATAACAACTTAACGCTGTATACCGCATGGTAGGCAGAGAGAACAGTGTTAAGACACTCCGTTCCATGTTTTCCTCTTGAGTTTGAGACGCAATGTATTAAATGACGGAACTGAATTTCACACTTTTTCCTACCAGAGCGGAGAAATGCAAATAATTTAAATTCTCTCATTCGTTCATCATCATCAAATTGAATTATTTCCTAAGTGAAAATCGAATCCACTACCAATGCATCTACGGTCAGATGCTCCACCATTATGCCGTAATGAGTTTTTAAACTTACCAATTTATCATTGATCATAGATTGCATTAAGACTCTTTATGGATTAATTTATTAATCATAAAACAATTATCTCTCAAGGTATACTTATAGATTAAGATCAGAAAAGTCAGACTTACCTCATAGTATAAAAGCTGAAAATTTCTCTGTGAGTGTATCTGACAGAGGTAAGAACGATCAGCAAGTATGGAATTTGGGGTGTGGTTGCTTCAGGAGATAATAGATAAATAGTAAACGTGCATAAAATAGTATCTTTTACAAAACATAAAATATTAATAGTAAAATGATTTTGTTTTGCTTTTTTTTCTGTTCGATCAACATAAAAAACAGCAAAAAATATATTTAATTATTTTGTTTCACATAAAAAACTGATTTTCATGAAAACAAACCATTTATGTTAAAATTAGAGACTGTAGTAGGAAGAGCGGTTCAGTAAACTTAATAGATAATATGTTTAAAATTAATGTTGAATACTCAATGAGTTGAAATATTGCAGACCGCGAGCTGGTGTACGACAAGCTCTATTTACATAATCATCGTAAACACTGATAGATCGTTCGCAAATTAGCCACTTCCGCACTTCTTACAGTGACCAGATCAAATCTAAGTGAAACAATTATATTGGCAATAGTCATGATGACTGCGCGGTTCTGCCCCGCCGCCCCACCGTCCCGTCCGGCCGGTGCCCGGTGAGAGCAAAGTACCCAATTTGTGATTTAATAAGTTCTTGGTATTTTATAACCTCTTCCCTTGCATTTAATAATGACCCGGTTAAAAAAATTCTATATCACAATGACTTTGCACATTTACTCATGCAATTTCATCATGAATTTTTAAATTACTTTCTGTTATTTCATAATATTGGGCAAAATATGACCAATTCTAGCTATTTAGTCGACTGCTTTCAGTCAGTCAGAGAAAGTCTTGACACTTCGTTCTCAATTTTCCGCTCAAAAATAAGGCATTATATATTGAGTATCGAAATTATCAGCGGTACTTTATCTTACTACGGTCGAAAAATGAAAATAATGTAAATATAATAATTTCTGTGTATGGAGATCGAATCCACATCGCATCCACATCCACAACACTGTTCCACTGCACCACGACGGCCTCTCAAATAACTGTCCTCAAGCACATGTTCAAAATGCTGAATTCTCACATAATTTACAAACACATCAATGGATCTTCTCTCGTCTCATCGACTCAAACGTATTTGGAACACAAATTTCCACGCATCAGGAACTAAATACTAAATAGTTATATTAGTTGAGTGATTACTAAGTGATGTCAGTCCGCAGTCGCGGCGCAGGTGGCGCGTGGCGAGCGTTGCTGCCACTGCCGGTCACATCAAAGTGTGCGAAAATTAGACTAAATGATTACTAGGATGAATTTTTGTAGTAAGCTAAATTTGAGAGTCCATCGTGGTGCAGTCAGATAGTGTTAGACTGTAAACGTCATTGGTTGTGGGTTCGATTACCACTCGGGGAATGTTTTTATTTAAATTATGTTCACTTTTCCGCTCCGGTAGGACAAAGCGTGGCGTTGAGTTTCGTCATTTAACAAGCCATGTTTAGAATTCAGACAGAAAATAGAGACTGGAGAGTCTTGACAATATGTTTTCTCTATTATATTCTAAGGTCACTTTAATATGCGGGATAAAGCGTTAAGTTCAAAAAAATCCTAAATCATATTTCTATATGGTGGTGGTGGTGGTGGTTCTATTGGTGGTTTTTATGTAATAAGCGTTGTGTTTTTTTCTAATCTTAATAATCAACGCCGTCATGAAATAGAAGTAATTTAATGTAGTGCTCAAGTTTTTGTACAACAAAAATAAATGATACAAAAGTAGAACGAACTCCGAAGTGAGTTTTCATTCGTTCTATATTATGGTAATTGGACGCAAATTATAGTATTATTTCAGAATAATTGTATTATTAAATAGTAATTCGGGACGTGACTCTTGCTGTACAAGTGTACACTATATTTTTGCTTTAAAATGAACTGTTATATTTTACTTAAACTAGAAGTCCAGGATTTACCGGTAAAATACACGTTTGCTAAGCAAAGTGTCAACATCATCACAAGTCACCTTACACAAAAGTGTGTTCCAAAAATATGTTTCCTTTTCGTTTTTTTTTAAATATGGTAATTTGAGAAACATTAATTTTTTTGATAACAATATATTTCAACACATTATCTGTCTGCCAATTTTCATACTCCTCTGTCCGCATGTTTTTCATTAAAAATCCTATTTTTTCTTCACGTATTGAGATAATGATAATATCTCTTAAATAATATACGATAAATACAGTAAAATATTTAAGATGGTACCATGGAAAATACAAAAGGAAGATAGTTCAGTTCAGTTCTTTATTTATGGCGCTATAGTAAGATAGACAGACCGCAGAAAAAGTGGGACGATGACACCTGACATGTGACAGAAGTTATGTGCAACAGGGTGTCAATTGTCAATAGACCAAAAAAAAAACAGAAAATATCGAAAGTGGCAGTACCGATCAGCAAACCGATCTAGGAAAGATAACAAAACAATAAATTTAAATAGAAATTGTTTAATAAATTTCAATATTACAAGTTAAAATATTGTAATTACAAGAAATCTAAATTAGCTATTATTATGTGGGTGCATGTTCCACTACGGTGAGATGCACAGTTAGTTTTAAATCTTAAACTGCACTTAACGTAGTTAGAGCAATTATTACTGAATTGACCACTTAATTAACATCTCGATGCCCGTCTAATATCATATGGAGTTGTTTACGAAAACTGAACACCTGTCGAGTCACGATGACTGTCATGTTCGCTGTACGTGGAAGTAAATATATACAGTAATCTTACAATATCTTGCATATCTTGTTGTTATAATTAATGAGTATTAATTGTTGATAAAAGTAGGTATTATTAATAGAGAGTTTAGTGACTAATATGATTCATTTTGGTGATCGGATGGTAGAATCAGTTTAATGAAGTGAAAGTGTTTACTTCTCGTTCCCGTCATATGTCCATGAAGGATGATGAGAACAAGAAATAATAGTAAATCTTTAATTTTGTCACTACAAAAATTTAAAGAATCTGTTAAAATTATAAGTACAACTTATTCTGTCCTATAGGACATACAAACTAATATTATTTTCATATAGAAAAACTACCTTTATATTAAATAATGAAATTGAAGTTTTAATATTTGGAAAGGGGTTGGTTTTTTTTTGGTAAGTTTTTTGCTAGTTTTTTTTTAACTACTTTTCGAATGGTTATATTACGTTATTCGACGATTTCGATATTCATTCTGATTGTACAACGAATATTTTGAATATGGATTTAAAAGATATGTTTTAATTATAATCCTATTAATTTAATAAGCTGTAAACATGATAATTAGATAATAAACGCTAATCGATACAGATGTCAATATATTAACTCAAAATGTCGTCATCATGATTGATTTGTGACTGAAAGTTTTTGACACAAAGCTGACGCAACAAAACACTTAACTTACTAAATATTACATTATATATCATCTATTAGGCTTATTATCTTACTACTGGAGCTATCTAATCGTTTTTGCGGATTTGTATAAACCAAAGTACAGAATGACTAATCATTTTATCGTATTAAACTATTTTTAAAAGAATATCATGTCTACAGAGTAGTCCGAAGTCCACGAGGACATGAAGCGTCATAATATCATTGTCATATTTCGTCATATCTGAACATATGAAATCAATTATTGGAAGGCCAAGAAACGCCTGTTTAACAGTAAATAAAGAAAGTTTAGCTTAGAAAGTTTAGTTTATAACCATTATGCTGGTACGTTAGATCATCACAGCGACATAGACATAGTTCAAGCAAAGATGGAATTCATACATAGTGATTTTCTTCTGTCATCATCAAATTGCAAATGATTCATTTGAAATGAATTGCCTATAGAAGGACTAAACGTTCCTTATGGTTTACATAATGTTGTTATATAAGTATTGAGACACATTTGCGGTCACAGCGATACGCGAGACGGTCAAGGTCTTGGAAAAGATAGATTCTTACAATCAAACGTTCCGGTCTCTTCTTTCCGTCCGAATTTAAGGCATTGCGAGTTGAGTGGCGCAACCTAACGTCGCCCTCTGCCTTAACAGAGCATCGATATTAAAATAATCACAATCATTCTCACAATCAGCCGCATCAACAGTCAGACACTGTCCTATTGCGCCACGATGGCCTCAACTCTCCCAGTTCTATTATATTATATTTTATAGCGAAACAATTTTTTTTGCTAATCCGCTGTTTTTTTTGCGTTTGAAATAGATAAAGAAGCATACATATTTAATGTGCGTGCATAATATAGGGTGTCCCAAAATTAACGCAAGATTTGAATTAAATAGAAAATGCCATTTTAGTCTTTTAATAGCGAATGAATAATGAATATAATAGCAAATGGCGGCAAAGTCAAGTCAAAAAATGTATGTATGTAAACATATAATAAAAAGTTTTTAAGAACAGGCTTTTCGAGATACCAGTTGTGCTAATAAGAAAATATTTTAGTGTTGGCGGCCATTTCGATCAAATTACAATATTGATTATATATTGTACAGACATCAGACCACAACTGGGATGTGAGTCAGCTTGCAATTTAATCCACACTAACTAACATAGCGAGTTAAACAAAAAACTGTAAACAAAAAATTAAAATTAATGTGAACCATAAATTTATAAATTATAAGTACGTATTAGGAAAAAGAAGACCAAGGTTATTGTGGCGCCGTGGGGCAAATAAAGGACGACGTTGAGTTTGGCCACTCAACACTATATGGCTTGATTGGGCGGAAAGTGGGAAACTGTTATTGTCCTGCTACGTCAAGTCCCAGTGTGTCGTCAAGCACCAGAAAGGGGAGAGTGACAAAATGGGACAGGATGCAGATTTGAAGGGATCAAGAACCGCAACGGGAAAGAGCAAGCGTTCAGAACCATTAACGCAAGTACCGTGCTGTCTTCGACGATTTGGTCCGTATGCCTAAAGGGCGGGTTGGACCATGGGTGGTTGGTAGGATTGTCATGCCACGCAGAAAGAAGCGTGAATATGCAAAAAAAAAATCATTTTTCCTAATATAAAACAATAGAAAGGTTTATTTTCCCTGTACATTATGTTATGTTAATACTGAACTATGTACCTATATGCAGAAAGATATAGCAAACAACATGTGCACGTTATCTGGGTACAAAGTACATACACTCGCAGGTAAACAGGTAAAGTGCCGCTCCTTATCGTGTAAAGGTTAAATACTACTATTTATTTTTAGCGATATCTCATAGATTACACTTTACTACTAAGCGATAAATAATGTGCGCTTGCATATTACGTTTTGTTCTTTTTTTTTGGGTTAGTTTTGTATCATAATTATAAAATATTCTTCAAAATAATCAATTCTATAATTACAAGTTATTTTTATGTATATTCTTTATGATGTTAAATTAATGTTAAGAGCGAGGATTATTTCTTCTTGAGATAAGATCCGTAAATTCTAAATGATAAAAAATAATGTTTTTGTATGAAAAGGAGCTGCAAATCTATTTAATTCGAATATAGAGCTATAAGAATCTCTATTACTACAATAGTAGGTGTTTAATTATAACTAGACCATTATTTTCTTAAGGACACTGGACCAATGGAAAACAAAAATTTTTTTTTTTTTTATGGATAACGGATGGCAAACGAGCAGAAGGACCACCTGATGGTAAGTGGATACCTTCGCCCATGAACATCTACAACACCAGAGATGTTGTAGATGCGTTGCCAACCTAGAGGATACAGATGGAAGAGGAGGACAATGTAGTATTCCGTTCTCGGAACCACCACATTTTGGGAAAAGGACGGGTGGGAATGGGAAAACCTGGCTTACATGCCATCGAACCGGAACACATCATAAGATATTTGGCGGTTCGTCTTTGACATGATAGTGGTCGCGAGCCAGACGGAGGACGAACCTCCTACCACCAAACGAATTACTTTGAATTGCAGTGTAAAGGACAAGAGAATGGAAAAAAAACAGTACCCTTCCAGTACAATCGCAAGTTCATGTATGTTTATCATATACATAATACTAAAATTAATAATAAGTACAAATAGATTTAGAAGAACAATTGTATCTATTATAACTAACTATTCTATTGTTTGTTATCCTTACTAATATTATAAATTCGAAAGTAACTCTGTCTATCTGTCTGTCTGTCTGTCTGTTACGCTTTCACGCCTAATCCAATGAACCGATTTTGATGAAATTCGGTATAAAGATAGAACTGAACTTGGGAAAGGACTTAGGATACTTTTTATCGCGAAAATGATAGAGGGGCTTGAAATAGGGGATGAAAGTTTGTATGGAAGTTCCTTATTGTCAAACATAAAATCATTTAAGATTGTTTAACTGTTTACAACGTCACCACATAAAGCACTTAACCAATTTTGACAAATAGTCTAGACCTTGGGAAAGACTATAGGATACTCCTTATCATATCGCGCGATATAACCGAATTTCACGCGGGCGAAGCCGCGGGCGGAAAGCTAGTTGTTAATATTTTTAGAATCTGAAACACAGCTCTTTGCTTTTTCCGACACAACCAGTTTTCTGCAGCAGTTTTTTTTTAATAAACTAAACCATACAACATATATTTTAACGTAAATTTGTTAACGTATTCCTTTATAATACCCGTATACCTAACACGTGTGTTCAGCAAGACCGTAGCGCGCGTGATATCATCAGCTCGCTGGAAGCTGGAGCCTCGAGCGAGATTAGCGTCGATACTGTTGTATCGCCCGAACATTACACTGTACTAGTGAGAAATGTATCGACTTAAGAGGTTTACAGTCTCATTATTTTATTCTAAAAGAACATATTATTGTGGCCATCGCTGCGCAGTGGGACAGCGTTTGAAAGTAAACACGATTTGATTACCATTTGGAGAATGATTATTCGAGTATATAATATTAGAATATTTTCATTTCTTCGCTGCGGTAAGATTAAGCGCGGCGTTGAGTTTCGCCACTTAACACGAAATTTCGGGCAGAAAATGGAGAACGTAGTGTCCTGACACTAGATTCTCTCTGACCACCTTGCTATGCGAGAAAAAGCGAAAAGTTACAGAAGATATATGTACTCTTAATAAACATCTTCCTATTAGAAAGGTCTATTGTGTTATTTTTACTGGTTCAATCTGTTTTGTATCATTAAATTTATTTCCTCATAATTTAATAAAATTGCAATAAGTAGTCGTTATAGAATGTCTGCCATGTCTTAAAACCTGTTCCTTTTCCGTATCACAAATATTTGCCCATAATATTCCGTAAACAAATCTTTATTTATATATGAAATGCTAATTATACAAGTGGGAAATATGCTTTTAGCACCTTATTTATTTTAAAGTAGAAAATATTTTAATACTCAGGTATTTTTTATAACGCTTTTTCTGGCACGTCAAAAACCTCAGTTCTCTGGTTTTCTTCCGAATTTGAGCCACTCCGTATTGTGTCGCGTAACTCAACACCGCGCCTTGTTGTAGGAAAGTGGGGAAAT
This sequence comes from Philaethria dido, assembly GCA_033558755.1. NCBI lineage: Eukaryota > Metazoa > Arthropoda > Insecta > Lepidoptera > Nymphalidae > Philaethria > Philaethria dido. The sequence goes on along the minus strand of JAKGSA010001241.1, from coordinate 76,717 downwards.
GAAAATAAACACAAGTAATAAATTCCCATTAACAAACATAAGGCAAACAAGGTTTGTTTATGTCTTTATTGAAACTGCCGCGTTGATATACACATGTGTCTGTTGACTTTACAATTGTTAATATAATAAATCTTCTACTAGAGTAAAATCATTAAATATTGAGAAGAGCTTGATACTTAAAAAAAATAAATTCAAAAAAGGTCTTCTTTTTCAGGTGTCAACTCGACTATCATTTTTTATGTGTGTTACTGGGTGAAGCAATGTTGATGATTCTTTTTTATATGACAGCTCGTGCTTTTGATGTACTCTTTATTTAAGTTTAGCTAAGATCTAAGGGATCTAAGGGCTCGTTAGTAAATTTCTTCGATGTTAATTTAATTTGTTAGAATCTTATTTGTTTTTTTTTTTTTTTTTTATTGATAACGGACGGCAAACGAGCAGAAGGCACTCACCTTGATGGTAAGTGGTTACCTTCGCTCCATATGACATCTACAACACCAGAGATGTTGTAGATGCGTTGCCAACCTAGATACTGATGGAAGGGGGAATAAACGGCAGTCCTTCCAGAAACCACCACATTTTGGGAAAGGATGGGTGGGAAAGGGGAAAATCTGGCTTACATGCCATCGAACCGAACACATCATTAGATATTTGGCGGTTCGTCTTTATTACGATAGTGGTCGTGAGCCAGTCGGAGGACGAACCTCCTCCAACCACACTCCAATCTAGAAACTGTTTTATTTCTGACAATATATTATTGTAAAAAGAGAAAATCAAGAGATACAACACTCCTACTTTTCCTACAATCAACTTCTATTTTATCATTTTACTGACAATTATCGCCATTAAAATGTCTAAACTAGATATATTACAAAGATTTATTACGATTACAATTCATAATAAGTCAAAGTATTTGCTTCCCTATAAAGTTCCACGTGAGTTGACTTACACGAATATCTATATGACGGTCACAGGACGCAGGATGCAGGACGCAGGACGCAGGACGGAGGAGTGCATAAGTGATTATATTTGGTTCCTCTGTCATACAATTCCTTTTGATGAAGGCAAATGCACGGTACACGAGGGACGTGTAGCTTGTGTACACCTGCCGTCGGCACTCGAAAGCGCTTTGTTAGAAGAATTTTACTATTATATTGTTATGTTAAATAATTATATATTTTCTTTAATAAATATTTTTACAGTTTCAATCATTTTCCCTCGTTGCAAGGTAGACAGAGGGCGTTGAGTGTAAGGTACGTTATCCTCTTTCTGCCAGAAATTGAGGCAACGCCGTATTTAGAAGCATGCTTTGACAGAGCAGGGAAATGAAAAGAGTTGTAATATAATTATTTACCTGAATGGAGATAGAACCCACAATCGATCGAGTTTACATTCAGACTGGTTGGGGTATCTGTAATGAAGACTTTTTGAGAAAAGTACCAAAACAATGTTATAAGATATTTTGCTATTAATATAAGGGTAAGTTATTCTAGAAGGATCAATATCAAGTGTTAATTACAGTCTACATAGAACACCTAAGATTATTACTTACAAGATACAACTAATGCTAATTGATAGTTAGCTCTTAATGACAGAGATGAGTTCACATCTAAACAAAAACAATAGAATGAAGGTGACCTCACTTAAAATTTCTGTAATACTCTAATTTTGATAAAAAAACTGACAATAAAATACCTATTACTCCTTAAGTTTATTAATAAGGTAGTGATACATTTATATTCGGTGAACGGAGTGTTTGACACTAGTTTCTCTCTGCCTAGTCTATGTGATATAAAGCATGAAGCAAAAGAAATATATATATTTGTTATTTCGCGAACATATTAAACAATAAAAACACAATTTATTGTAGGTTTCCCTAAGGTCCTAACTCGGGAGAACGATTATATATATATATATTTTTTCACTCTGGTAGAGTTCTATCACTGATTACACAACATCTTGATTTCGAGCCGAAAGTAGAGAGAATTAACTGTCATGAAAGTCAGCTCTCTCTGGCTACTTTGCTATGCGGTTAGAAGTGTGAATATATAATTAATTTACAATAAAATTCAGATATTATTATATCTTTCAAATTTAATTACGAAACGAGGAGAGTTGTCGAAATACAATATTGATAAAAACTACAAATAAATCTGTCTTTATCATATCAAGGATCGTGAGTGTGTCACACTCATCGCGGGTGGTATTCCATATTCGATACGTCAAAATGAACTCGTAAAAATAATATATTTTAATGATAACGTGTTATCACAAAAAAAGTGAGAAACATTCTAATACTAATGGATTTTATTCTCTATTATTTATTTTCGTTTTCTGACCTCCTTTTTTTATACTACAGTGTAGGCAAAAAGAAAATCATATCAAGAAATTGTTTTCTTTACTACTTGCTTCATGCACAATTACGAAAATTGCATACCAGGAACGAAACCTAACGTTGCGCCTGCCTCTCCCAGGGAAGTTGAAATGAAAATAATTTAAAATATGGGCTGAGGCCCAAAGTGGGAACCGAACCAGCGAACAAGTATAAATCTCAATAGTCTAATGACTAAAATGTCGACGTGGATGTAGTGAGACATCTTTATAATCCACGAGTGGGAATTCTGAACCCATAACGCATGCAGTCAGATGCTATCACACTACGCTACGCCTCAAAGCCTACGCTCTTATCGCTATCTATTATTAGCTGATAATTCTCACCAATATAATATTGTATGAGATCAAGTTCCCCAATAACAGGTGTATCAAAGTTCAGTACGCACACGTATGATACTGTCTAAGTAATTACCTGGGAGGTTAAATATAGTTCCTATGACAAGTTTATTAAGACGTGGGTATACGTACCTATATTTTATAATATTTTGATTTGAAAATCGTCTTGATGATTATTTCGCAAAGTTAGGTACCATAGAGCCTCTGTATTCGTAGTGTTGGGGCACACCCGTTCCCCACTTTCCGCCGAATTGCATTGCGGCGCCGAATTGGAGTGGCAAGGGGCAGAAACTCAACGCCGCGCTTTTGCCTTGTTACTCAAACCCAGGAAAATGAAAATTTCATTTTCTGGAGCGGGAATCGACCTGCACCGTGTGTCGCGCTTACAGTCGCACGCTTGTACCTCTGCGCCACGCATTTTATTTTATCATATATATATATATAGCAGGCATATAAGATATATATATATATATATATACAGGAAGATATATATATATGATATATATATATATATATATATATCAAACCCTAAAAACGACCGAGAAACCTGGCTGGGCAATAAATTGTGTTTTTTTATTGTTTAACATGTTCAAGTGAAATAACAAATATATATTTCTTTGCTTCATGCTTTATATCACATAGACTAGGCAAGTAAGAGAAACTAGTGTCAAACACTCCGTTCACCGAATATAAAATGGCATCACTTCCTCTTACTAATAAACTTAAGGAGTAATAGGTATTTTTATTGTCAGTTTTTTTTTTATCATCAAAAATCAGAAGATTATTATTAAGTTTTACAGAAATTTTAAGTAAGGTCACCTTCATTCTATTGTTTTGTTTAGATGTGAACTCATATCTCTGCTTCATTTATTTTTGATACAATATTTTTGATTTGAAAATTATAAAAAAGTTTGTAAAATATAGTTTAAACTTTATAATACTTTTCAATGCCGCCCTACACTGTTTCTCAAAAAGCCAGATACCAACAGGAGCTCCCCGCATTCGTAGTACTGCATTAGCAATCTGGCCTCCCACACTCTCTCCAACCAGAAACTAGATATAAGATTCTCATGCCGAGTGGTAGAACCTCAACGTGCCATTTTGAAACAATAAACTTTGGAAATGAAAATACCTCATTTTTCGGGAAAGGAATTTGTAATCCAATAAAAAAACAAAATGCGGTTTACAGTCGCATGCTTGTACTTCAGGCCACGCATTTTATTTATCATATATATATATATATATATATATATATAAATAAATAAATAATATATGTGATAAACTCCTTGGTTATGTTTTTTGATTCAGCTTTTTAAAAATGTGTTTCCAAACACCAAAATATATGCAAGTAACTGATTAAGCAAGTTTATTTAAGACACACATATATGGTAAATAGTTCACTGTGTTATCTATCATGAAACGTCTAGAATGAATCGAGTTCAACTACAAAAAATATCAATATATTTTCAGTAATTTGCCATATATATTTTTAAAATATTTTTATCATAAAGTTTTTAATTTTAACTAGTGCAAAAACCCGTTCCACCACCTCACACCACTATCATTCCCAGGTAGGTCGTATCAGTTCTTGGATAAGTTCTTCAGGTATAAATTTGAAAGCTTAGAAACAAAAATAATTAAAAATGTTTAATTGCTTATTAAAATTATCCGTTACAAGTCAAATGGCATTTTTGGCAAATAAATAAAATATACTAATATTCTAAATGGGAAGTGATGTTTGTTTGTTTGTACTTCCTTCAAGTCGCAACGAAGCGAATATATATTATGATTTTTGAATGAAGAGTGGCATAAGCAACTTCTTACCACGGTAAAACATCTCGTTACCATAGGAAGGTCCATAATGATGTTTACCTATGAATAGGTTAATGACTTTGACGAGGCGAAAGAAGTGTGCAGGGACCTTAATGTTTGGCGCTCCGTTCTCCCTGACTACCTCGCTAGGCATAAAGTGTGAAGCTAAGGCAAGGCTAAATATGAAGGCCTCCATACTCATGTGTCAGGTATGACGTTGATTCCCACGCGAGCTTAGACGCAGGTAACAGCTAGTTAAATGTAATTATAGAAATAGTAAAAATATAATAAAGAAAAAAATCAAAAGTGTGACATAGTAAGTTTGACGAGGTGCCAGGTGGCAAAAAGCCAACGTCACGCAGTGTTCCCAGGCGGTCACCCATCCAAGTACTGACTGCGCCCGATGTTGCTTAACTTCGGTGATCGGACGAGAACCGGTGTATTCAACGTGGTATGGACGTTGGCGACAATTCGATTCAGAATAGGCAACATAACACTACACAACGTTACAGAATATAAAATAAAATAAACATTTATATATATAAAATAATAAATTTAATGAGTTTAACATGTAGTATATAATACAATACTAAAAAATATAAAGAAAAAAAAAAATAAAAAAGTGTGTTCTCTCCGGCGGGGAATCGAACCCCGGTCTCCCGCGTGACAGGCGGGGATACTTACCACTATACTACCGAAGATTGTGATAAGTTTGTTGAAATAGTCGAATGTAACAATATTTTTTAGACTATAAGGAATCTAAAATATGTATGTGAATATGTGTATTACTCCTGTACAACGCAATGTAGAGTTTTCTTAACTACGTAATTATTAAGAAAAAAAAAGAAAAAATATAAAAACATGGTATTCAGTTCTTTAAATATATAGAAAAATATTTATTATAAATCTTACATCTGCATACTAGGTCATTAAACTATTTTATAAGTTGTTTTTTAATTATTTTGATACCAATTTTAAACGTATATATTATAAAAAAAAATACAATTGTAATGAATTCATGTTAAATTAGTAATTTATACAAGACATTGATTATTAAGTTTCACGCTTTCTTTTTCAAATGAAAGTAATTAGAGAAAGCCAAGACTCTCCGTTCTCCATTCTCCACCCAGATACCACACATCAATGTCTCCAGGTGAGTTGCGGAACTCAACGCCGCGCTTTGCTTTTCGAAAGCGGAAAAATAAAAATAATTTAAATATTAACTATTCCCCTCCCCTCAACCATTGCGCCAAAGTAAATCGCTGAGCGACTGCGATACCAGGGCTTCAAAACATTGAAAACATTTAGAACAATATGAATAATAAAATAGCGAAGTAGCCGAAGTTCAATGCCCAGAGCTATCAGATTCCTCCCGATGGGTTCGGCAAGTTTTCCTTGTAACAAAGAAGTATTTGCCTTTAGACGTCTGTCAATAACGACCGCGCTGAGCCGCGGCTGTCAGAGCGACAGCGACCCTCACTCTACGCGCTATTATTAAACGAATAATACATTATTTGGTTACGGATATTTTATAAGTATATGTTCATAGAAATACGACGTAATGGAAACTAACATACTGCTTTGAAACATAATAGCAAGTTACATTTGGACAAAATTGCTATTATAAAACATCAGGAGCAAGGGTTTAGTATGAAATGAAGAGTATACCATAAAACGATTGTTAAATTCATTATTATCACTTGAGATTATCTGGTCTGAATAACTCGGAAAAAATCAGATAGAGAGCTTACAGCGTGCTTTCATATGCGTAATAACTGTATAAAATGTAGGAATCCTGAGATATAATGAGGTACATTCTAGTGGGCTTTAGTATTTCTTCCACAGTGACTCACTCAGACGTATAAACTACCTGCTCCTACGTCCATGCTCCACTTGTACCAACACATTGAGAGATCTACAAGATATTACTATGGAAAAGCTTATTAAAACAAACATTAAAATACTTCCACTTGGAAAATAATTATTAAGATGAATGTGTATGTATGTAAAACGCTGAATACATACTTTTAACTTAGCTCTTCTATTGACTTACACAAATTCTATAAATAATAGTACCACAAGTCAATATAGTATCGTTTCTGGCTGAGTTCAAGTACCAAGAACTAACAAATAGTTAGGCAAGTAGCGTACATGGACTTTTCAATCAGCACTAGTACCTATTTCTCACTTTCCTGTAATCGCCAGTATCTGTTGATAAAACCGTTCGCCGTAACTCTTGCCATTAGCATGACAATGGTCGCGGAGCCGCTACAGTGTCTGCCCATTGAGCCGACTTCGCTCGTTACAACGAATAAATAAAGTAGGAAGGCCCTCGAAGGCTGAGCGTATCTTGGCAAACTTTTTTAGTAATCCAGAGCCAATAAAATGAACTGTATGCTCATTGACTTAGAGACTTCGACATCGGTATTCAGTATCGTGTCAGTTCCTCGCTCTGGAGAGGCGCGATGACAACGTAATTGCTTATAGCCTTTTATGTTTAGCTTTATTCGCTAGATAGTATTGTGGCGCCTCACCGATGCTCAGATAGAATTTGTCCTCTCGGATCGTGTCGACGCGCCATTGTTAGAATTAGGCGCTTTTGTCCGCTGAAGGGTCTATTAGCGGCCGCGGCTGCAGTCTCTCATAAAATTCAAGTTCCCATTAAACTTTTTCCAGCTGGCCTTTATTAAAGCGTTTTCGACTCGCAGTTATCACATAAAGAGCCTTAACAGCATAAAGGAACAAAAATTGGAAGCAATAAGAAAGTCGAATTTTGAGATTAACTTTTAAAGTCATGTCCATATTATACTGTGTTATTACTATATATATCTGTATTTTCTTAATATTTTACATTTAAAACGACTGTATATTTGTACCTATTTGTGTTCTATCTATGTGCTGATATATATAGATATAAGCACATTTCACGACAATATAACTATGTAGCTGCAGCAGAGACGTAATAGTCGGGCACTTATTGGCCGCAGTCAGTTTACAGCAGAGCGCCCGAGAGGAAACGAAATACGAGTAAAGTTTCGATATCAAAAATCGAGTGTCGAATGCGCTCGCCTCGACAAATAGCCGTCATAAAGTGAGTCGCGTCCACTTGCCGGTACTACCCGCCGCTACTGCGAGACGCGGCCGCCCTACACTTTACGACGACTGCCAGTAGTTTAAGGACCCCTGCAACTTATACCAACGTTTACGTCTCTCGGAACTCCATTTCATTCCGTTTGGACTCAAATAAAACAAACAAACTGCGCCAAATGCGGAATTGTATAATTCGAGTCCGGTTCGCCCACAGCACCGTGCAGCGCAACTCTTATGAGTAAAGAGTAACAGGTAGAAAAAATTATGGTAAAATATTTAAAATGATTTCACTGCATTATATATTTTAAATAATTTATCGGAACTATTAAAATTGTCTGATATAAATGCGGTTGTTACGGGTTCGACTCTAAGTCGAGGGACTGATTATGTTTACCTCATTTTTATTTCTTTGGTTTGGTAGGATAAAGCGCGGGGTTGAGTTACGGTTTCCTGTAATTACCTTGCTATATGGTAAAAAGTTAAAAGCTGGTTATCATTTGATCAATACCTACCAATACAAGATGTATTAGTGCATACATATTGTGAAAAATAACTGAATAATTTTCATATGTTAAATTGTTTCATATCCAAAACGAAATGTGTATTTATTTGTCGCCTCTTCGACCGGCAATTTCGCGAGTGTACCCCACTATAAGAGATAGCGCGGCGTGGGCGTCCGGCACTCGGCAGATTTATAGTTACTTAGCAGTAGGTGACGAAGCCCGCCTCCCGCGCCTGCGCTGCCCGCTCGTGCTGTCCGCGACATCTCATCTCGGTAATGTATTTGCGAATTTTTGACATTCTTGTGTCACCATAAAAATCTGAGTAACATGTTGTAGTGTTAGTCATGTGTCTGTGTGAGAGTCACTTACTCAGTCAGTCAGAGTCAGTCACTTAGGATTATTGCTATGTTTTTTTAAAGCTTTTTTGTTTCAAAATGACGAAAAAAAGGGAGAAGTTTTTTTGTCAAAATGAACGTATTTACTTCACATACAAATTCCTTTATAAACCGATTATATATTTGATATTATAGATTATATGCAGAGTGTGTATGAATGCGATAATTACTTTCTTTATTTCCGAGATATTTGGAAAAACTAGAGAAGAAACTCCATAGGATCCTATGAATTTACCGAGGAGTTTGGAGAGTGCCTGGGACTTACGACCCAACGCGTAGGTTTAAGGGATCCCTTTAATATGCGTAAACGCTCGCATATACAAGGTAACTCTAAACTTATTTATTTGTGTAGTATACAGAGGACGGTGTAAATCAGAGGCTGCAGGAATGCGAGGCGACGGCGGTGCGGGGCGGCGCAGGGCGGCGCAGGGCGGCGCAGGGCGGCGCAGGGCGGCGCAGGGCGGCTCGGGCGTTACAGTCAAATTGAATCGCAAGATTCTTTGCCGACCCTCTTCACTGTAGTCTAATAATGAATACAGCAGGTTACGACGTCACTACTTCATGTAATAAATAGTTACTAAGTAAAGGGACTCTACAAATACATAGATATATGTAGATGCTTGTAAGAAATTTTCAATATAATAGAAATTCATTCTGAACTTCATTAGGCATTGTTTTGCTATTTCTTGGCGCAGTTAAACAGAGAAAATTTCCATTTTAGTTATAATACATGTTGAGTAAAATTTAAGCCACACATTGTCTAACCAGGTCGAGGACAACTAAGGAAAAATAGTATCAATAATTAATGCAAAATTTTATTTAAACCAAACGCTACGTACGATCTATACACCTATCTGTAGTTCATTGACAATAAAAATATAAAAAATACATTCTCGAGGAGAGATCGAACCGATCGATCGAACACAATAATCGCGTTCATTCAGTTCAATCAGTCACTGCTCTCAGAGTCAACACGAAGGTTGAATTTTTTGTTGAATTGCGAAGGTTTCTCTATATAATTTTATAATACAACCCTGAAACTTTAATGTCATTGCAAATATTTACTTATATTTTGTACCGTAATATTACTTAGTTAAAAAATATTTTTAAAACAAAAAAGTCGGTATTTCAGTTGCACAAGGTCCCGGAGTCCCTTCCGGTGTGAGTGCCGCTCTCAAAGCAGCGGCAATTCAATTCTTTAGTTCGCAAGCGGAAGCCTCTTCCCTCCTCGTTATAGTACGTCGCGTCGCCTGAAACTACGAGTACAAGCTACACCTGTGATGATACTCTGCTTCTGCTAACTATCATTAACTGCTCAAAGATCTATGTCAGGCATTAGTTTCGGTTACTTATCATCATTTAGTAGGTTATCAGTAAAGAAAATTTTGTGATAACTAATTTCATTTATCTATCATACTTTATGTCCAGAGATATGCTGCTGCTGATATCCACACTGAGTAGCAGAACGCTAGCACGTGTCTTCTAATATAAAAACTAAACACGCTTAGTTCTTATTCAAAATATTTAATCCTTAAGAGGTCTAAGAAATTTGGTTAAATCCTTCTCTTTTTCGTTGAAAAAGAAAAAAATCGGACAAAAAATAAGTTTGTTGTTTGTCCTCTCTGGCTAACCTGCTATCCAGAATAAAGAGTAGATCTGCCTTTTTGGATTTTTCTAGTACAAAATACTGAATACATATTGAATATTATTGACGTAACACAGAAGTGATACTTTGTGATGTTTTGTATTTATGCCTGGCATAAAACTGCATCTATTCTATAGACAGAATGCACAGATTTTTAAGTATTCATGTGAGACACTTGCGTGTCACAACTCTGCATCCGTATGTACAGCCTACAGGTGACTTCACAAGAGGTTTTAGTAGGTGTGAATGTAAATAACCTATGTATGGACCGTCTATATCTATCTATAGAGCAGAGTGTACTGTTATTATTATTGCTGAAAATGAAATATTATGAAACATAAAATAATAAATTTTAAAGTTTTTATTAAAGGGAAAAAATACTAAATAACCAACATAGTTCGAGTACTAGCGTCAGTTTATCGTAATGGATGCTACAGAAGCACATAACGACGATAACGAGATGGAACAAAGTAAGTTTATAAATTAAAATTGATAAATTATTATCACGAGTTTTTAATTTTTTGGCTTTATCGATTAGAATAATGTACGTGTATCTATTACATATACATATTAATTGTAAAATTCAACCAAAAGTGTAATTACTTGCTGCTGTGCTGTGCTGCTGAGATTATGCCGCAAAGGAGAATAAGATCTTTTTAACTCTATAACTGGAGCGTTCTTGTTGAATCTTAAATTGAATATATCTAAACAAAATAAAATAGCATGAACAAATATGTTCAGTATACTCAGGGTGTAGAGTTGACGCGCGAAATCGGAATAATATGTAGTGTAGGAATATTTGCGTGCGCCATTACTTGTTGACACAGCATTGTCGAGGTGCATTGTCTGTTTGAACGCGTTCGAGGTGTTTGAGTGGTGGCCTCTCTGTAAACACCGTCGGAGAGCGACAACGACGACGACGACCAAATTGCAGAATATTTAAAACTAAAATATCTTACGATTTTTTCGAATTTATATTTTTTTCACTTCTGAATTTTTGAAGCAGAAAATGTAGTTTTTATTTTTGCTGTGATGTTGGAAAATATTTTTTTTATGCAAAATCAGTGCTTCATAAGGAAGTGTAATTAATTTGAACGATATAGCTGAGATTTTCTTCATATTGAGATATTCTTCATAACCCAATAGAGTAAGAAAATATGTATACGAGAAAATTAAATTATATATAGCTTGTAACAGTATGTATTGTAAACATCGTAAAGTGCAACAAACGCCGATGTTTCAATTAATACCTATAATGGGATTCATAGGACTAGAGTTTAGACGCTATGGTTTCGCAGCAATCGTGGAAAAGTTGTTGACTGTAAGCACAAGTGTTTGCGGGTTCGAACCCCATTAAGGAGATGACATTCAGATTACTTTCTTTCTCCATTCTGATAAAACAAAGCGCGGTGTTGAGTTCCGGCATTTAACTCGCATTTTCAAAGTAGAGAAGAGAGGGTAATGTTCTCTCTGACGACTCTGCTATGCGAGAAAAAGTGCTAGCTAGAAGCTAAGGCAAAATGTAGTTTATAACAATACGTATTGTAAACCTTCAAGCGTTTAGGATTATTGCGATAAATATCGTAGCTGTTTTATTGCTAGCATTCACGATGAGATTTATATGAGCTTACAATTAATTATAGTTGTAAATGTTTCCCTTCTTCAAATAGGTGTACATTATTCATTCATTTAATAACTATCTAGTTAAATCTAAAACTACAGAGACACGCTTATTATTGATTATTGCGTGGACAATAAAACCTAAAATCTTGTTGCTTCTTGTTTTTACAGAAATTTCGAAAAATCCTATATTATTGCCCCTACACTCCCCAAAGTATCTATATATAGGCTCCCTAGAAGCCAAATATCTGGTTTTTACGGCCTAGTTTCGCCTATATATTCATTGTCATTCACTCACTAATGCAAGCGTCTTATATTTTAAAATTATAATAATTGTTTGCATGCACGTGTACTGAGCAGTGAGCTCTTAATCCTCCCGCCGCGGACGGGTTATTATGACCGGACTGTTGCAATAATCCTGTTATGTCATATTTATTATATTAACTGGAAAGTGTCCCTAGATACTTATCCTCTAGAGTCATCAGTTAATATGATTTCATTATGGAAATCGTTTTGTGTTAAGCTTTATGCTATTTTTATAACAAATATGTGATAATATTAAGAGTTATGAAGAGAGATATGAATTTTATAATCTGATAGAATAATAAATAAAAAACTAGATTATTGTTGATCGAAAATTTGTAACACAATTTTGTATTATAATTTGAATATTTATAAAACTGTATTCTCACACTTAGTATAAGTTTTTTTTGTTTGGTGGTAGAAGGTTCGTCCTCCGTCTGGCTCGCGACCACTATCATGTCAAAGACGAACCGCCAAATATCTTATGATGTGTTCCGGTTCGTTGGCATGTAAGCCAGGTTTTCCCATTCCCACCCATCTTTTCCCCAAAATGTGGTGGTTCCGAGAACGGAATACTACAATGTCCTCCTCTTCCATCTGTATCCTCTAGGTTGGCAACGCATCTACAACATCTCTGGTGTTGTAGATGTTCATGGGCGAAGGTATCCACTTACCATCAGGTGGTCCTTCTGCTCGTTTGCCATCCGTTATCCATAAAAAAAAAAAAAAATTAAAACTGTTTATAAAACGTATAAAGATATATTTTTTTTTATACCACGACGGTGGCAACAAGGCACACGGCCCACCTGATGGTAAGTGGTTACCGTGGCCTATGGACGCTTGCAACACCAGGGGCATCACTTACGCGTTGCCGACCATACGTAATATATAGTATACATACCATACGTAAGGAGACTTGAACCCGCGCCTCTTGGAAGTCGTCCAGGCATTCTGACCACTAAATCAAAATGTGTTTTATCTAGTTTTTGTATTACTGAGATCATTCGTTGGAGGCTAATAATGAGATTTTTAAACGACAACCGACAAGTAAGAGGTTCTCAATTCGACTGTAATTTTCTATGTGCATATTTTTTTACTAGGTAAACTAATTTTGATGATTATATGAAAGCTAGTGCTTCTTACGTGGTTCTATTTAAATTTTATTAAGATCGGACAAGTATATAGTTTTTGAGTTATTCGTAACTGTACTTTTTAGTGCACTTTATTTTAATCCCACACGGTTTTTCTTTTTTATTTTTGTAAATGTGTTCCTTTAAATTCTGTTTGATGTTTCAGGATTTGTTTATTTAGTTATTTAGTGAGTTACCTTGTGATCGTTACCTGAGCGATACTGTGGTAGAGTTCATTGGTAACTTGAAGTAAACGCATACGATAGACCATGCCACCTGTCGTGCTTTGATACGTTCCGAAGAACGAGATAAAGATATTAGGCATAAATAAAATTTTAACGATAAAGAAAAGCGACTTTAAAAAAAAAAATACACTGAAGTACAATTATTACGAATAACTCCAAAAACAATAGTCTATCTGAAGGCAAATTTAAAAACAGATACCAAAGAGATTATCATACCAAAAGAGAATCATCATAATCATACAGTCGAATTGAGAACCTCCTCCTATCTCTGAAGTCGGTTAAAATGTAAACAAGCAAATTAAGCTTATTGTGTTATAAAGACACAATTGGTTCAGTTAAATCATAAATATAAATAGTTTACAGCCTTTCAGATTGTAAGAGAGAATAGTAGAATAGAGAACGAGAGTATTGTGAGAAACGATAATGTAGGGACCCTTAAGACTCATAGTGTAGTGGAGCGTGTTATACGAATTGCGCAGAAACCAACTATAATTATGTGTCAGTAGAAAATGTACATAAATTTGTGTATGTCACAATAAATTTACTTAAAACAAAGGCAGCGTTGGAGTTCCGCCACTCAACATATAAAGTCTTAAGTTACGGCGGAAAGTGATGAATGGAATGTCTTAACACTAGGTACTCTCTGACTATCCATTCGATTTCGCGGGAAAAAAATTGGAGCTGCAAAAAAATATTTGCAAATATATATATACATGGCTTTACGCTGTATCCGCATATAGCAGGATAGGCGGGGACTAGTGTTAAGGCCAGTTCGTTCCCACTTTCCGCCGAAGATAACGTGCGTACTGAGTGGCGGAAAATTTTTATTTCCTGGAGTGGGAATGAAACCTACACAACCTGCCGCGTTTACAGCCACCGCACCGTTGTGCCTCTGTGTCACGACAGGCGTTTTAAAAAATATATAAATACTTAAAATAATTCAGATACTTTCAACACAAAGAACAAGAAGATTGTTTTGAATTGAATGGACTGTAAGCAAAGTCGAGCAACGGCCTTCCACAAAACACAATTGGATTAGTTTTTAATTTGTGTCAAAGACCGTGAATCCCTTTTACGTGACTTCATGTAATCTGTTTGACTTCAGCAACTCGCTCACTCGCTCTTGGTGGATAAATAACACATAATTAATACAAGCTTTCGTTTATATCTTTTGAGATTTACAGTCACATTTTATTTAAGACCGGGTCTGTGAAGTAAACTTTGACGTGATAAGGACTATTGATAATAAATCTTTTTTGCTTTTTAGCTGATAAGTAGTTAAGAGTAGTTACCTCCGTCTTGGTTTCGAGATTTTTACATATTTTTAAAATAAAATATTTTAGCCGATTTTTCAAGAAGCTTATATTCTTGTGATGTCTCTCTGTGACCACAAGGAGAGTATGGTACTGTAACATTGTTTAAAATGGATTTTCTAAAACGTGTTCGAATACTAAAATATATGCGATTAATAGCTTAAATTTGTTGGAGTGGTAGGAGGGTTCGTCCTCTGACTGGCTCGCGACCACTATCATGTCAAAGACGAACCGCCAAATATCTAATGATGTGTTCCGGTTCGATGGCATGTAAGCCAAAGATTTTCCCCTTTCCACCCATCCTTTCCCAAAATGTGGGTGAAGTTCCGATGATGGACTACTACATTGTCCCCCTTCCATCAGTATCCTCTGGGTTGGCAACGCATCACCATGCAAGCATTTCCGGTGTTGTAGTAGATGTCTATGAACGAGGTAACCACTTACCATCAGGTGAAGTCGCTTCTGCTCGTTTGCCCAAAATCCGTTATCAATAAAAAGTAAAAAAAAAATACTTTTAAAGGTGAGACAGAGAATTAAGTTTCGGTACCATATGAATATTATTTTGTGTTTTGTTGTATGACAGGCATGTTTAATGCGTGATAAGACAGAAAAAAAGTAACCTTATATTAACAACTCAACTATCATTTCGATTTTTATACTATGAAAACAGTGTATTCGTAATATTTTTCAATTAGTATTTTTAATATATGTAGTAATTTTAATATATTTATGTAAATTGAACAGTAGCTGTTTTATTTTACATACTTTCGTAATTTAATATATATTTACTAAATATTTATAAAAAAAAAATTTAACCCACTTCCAAAAGAAGGAAGTTTTCAATTTAACTATATTTTTTATTTGTGTTACCACATAATTTTTACCAGGGCTTCAATATTGATGTTACTTTATTATATGATAGCTAGTGGTTCTAATGTGATTCCATTTAAATTTAGTTAAGACCTAACAAGCACTTTTTAAGTAACATACATACATAGCTTCACGCTGTACCCCGCATATAGCAGGGTAGGCAGAGGGTACGTAGTGTTAAGACACTCCTTTCCCCACTTTCCGCCGAATTGAGGCATTGCGTGTTGAGTGGCGGAACTCAACGCCGCGCTTTGCCTTATTACCAAACGTAGGAAAAGAAAAATTCCATTTCCGGGAATCGAATCCACAACCTATCGCGTTTACAGTCGCACGTTTGTGCCTCTGCGGCACGACAGGCGACAGTTTTTAAGATATCCGCAATAATATTTCTTTTTAGTGCATTTCATTAAAAAAACGCCTTTTTTTTTAGTTTAGTTTTAAAACCTTAATTATTTTGAATAATTTAGAATCATTACGTTTCCACGTTAATCATTCTTTGTTGTTTTAATGACGCTAAGCTTATTTTAATTCGCAACATTTTTTTTCAATACTAGTAATTGGGAATGATATTTCCATTAAAACGGAACAGGCTCGTTAAGGCGTCGTCGTCGTATTTTCAAACGCTCATAATTAGGCCGCTGCTAAATAATGACGTCAACATTCTTCTCGACATTCAGCTGAATAATAAACATTTTGCTCAGCGCTTATAATTACGTACATTTGAATATGTTCACGAAAACATGGAATATCTATGTCAATACATTTTTATGAATTATTTCGGAAAAATGTAAAAAGTTTTGTATTTTCATTTCCTGGGTTTGGTTACAAGGCAAAGCGCGGTGTTGAGTTCCGCCAGTCAGCACGCAATGCCTCAATTCGGCGGAAATTGGGAAACAGAGTGTCTTAACACTAGGTTCTCAGGTTCCCTCTGCCTACCTTGCTATATGCGGGATACAGCGTGAAGCTAAAAAAAAATATTATGAACATTTCATATTCAAATATCGTTATGGCAAAGTGAGACAGCGTCTAACTGTAGATACGATGGTTGTGGTTCGATTCCCACTCGAAGGAAGGATTATATTTAAATTATTCTCATCTATTATGGTTAGACAAAGTGCAAGGTTGAGTTCCGCCAGTTGACACCCAATATCTACATTTTGATAGGAAAGCCGAGAACAGGAGTGTCTTCATATTAAATTTTCTGTGACTACCCTGACATGCGGGAAAAAGCATGATGCGGCAAAAAATTAAAGGACATTATTAGGTAGATCCCAGTACATGTATCTCTAGAGAGTGAGAAATAAATTTGACATCGTAGACCACTGTGCATATGAGAGCAATAGTGGACAGTGTATGCAAACATCATATGATAGATATTTGTCCAGTGCGAGTACGTAAAATGAAACATAAATTGTTGAGTACTTTAATAGCCGACTGCTTTCGTATTTTAGTAACGTAGTAGTCCCGTTTTTATTTTATGAGTAAATATTTAAAGCTCTAAATTGCTTAAATGATTTGATAATACGATGAAATGATGACATATATGTATAATATATATTTTGATTTATTCAGCGTAGTACTGACTTGCTGTGTTTTGAAGTAAAAGCAAAATAAACCAGTAAAATTGTAAAAAGAAGTGTATAGCTCTTAGAAGTACTCCGTTAAGTCAAGGTGCATTGTACTAATGCGTGTCACGTGCAATTTGCTTTCAATCCGTGGTAATTCCAAATGTACAGCGCGGGCAGTACATGAGTACACCCCACGTGTCTGTTGCCGCGGAGACGAGACTGTTACTTGCGTCTGTCATTCGTTGTATAAATTTGTTTTGATATTCCCTGCACTATCGTGATTCAGTCACATTTCCCGCTGATTGTTGTCTGTCTAGCGTTTACGAGGCCGCTCACCTTGCTATTTGCATTGAAAATTTGCAACTATTATCATTTGTTCCATCAAGTTATTGGCTATGGATTTTATTATTTTCTTTATACATGCTTACGTTTCGAATTAAAATGTGAAGATTAAAAGCTAAGAGATTAGTTCTCAGTGATCGTGTTCGGATGCTGGGCGCCATGCCCGCCTCGCCGTCACGCGTCGGCTCCGAGGCAGACATTAATCCTTCATTACGTTTGGTAATTAGACGGTAAAGGCTATTAGTGGGATTACTGGGTGGAGTGCTTCAAAGAGATTTGTTACGCGCAAGAGATCGATAACCGGTATAGAGGTATAGCGTGCGTAACGAGTAACGAGCAGCCAGTAGGTACCTCGCGACGCTAATGCTTCGCAATCGACGCTAAGTGGAAGACAATGGGTAACCCGCACTTATGTATGCCATATCTCTAGATATGACGTATTTAATACTCTTTTTAAAAAGCATGAGGACCCCCCGGAGGGCCTGCATGAAGAGGTTAATGCCTGTGGACGAGGCCAAAGAGGTATGCAGGGACCGTAGCGTTTGGCGTTTCGTTCTCTCTGACTACCCCGCTAGGGAAAAAGCGTAAAGTAAATAATTATCTTTTTACTATGTAAATATAAGTAAGGTTGCACACGTGACTTTGCTTGCATGTTTATGCTTGTATATAGTTTTGAATTACAGCTTAAGTTATAAGTTGTTGCAAGTTAGTGCATCATTTTAAAGTTTGTAAAAGTTGAACTTCGAGTAACCGCTTTTTAAATACTTTCTATGTAAATTTCTCTTTAAAGTAGTTTATGTCGACTGTTGAGTAAATCAATTGGGTAGTGCTTTTTATAAATAAAAGTTTTTTTGTTATTATAATATGTTATTAAATACTAAAATGGTGGTATGTAAATGTGGAATCTGTAAGGCAAGAAACTATAGTTAGTAAAGGGATTCCAAGGCGAGTCTGAAAGTAACAATATTTTATTACGAAAGGATATTAATAGATATTTTATTTTATTTTTTTTTATATATGTTTTTGTTTTCAAATGTAAAAAATGTTTCGTATTTGTAATACACTTTTAAACGCGCTTATAATTTTCATAACTTCATATTCCAATATAAAGCAGCTTCACATTGTACTCAGCCCAACAGAGGGTAACCAAAGAGAACCTAGTGTCTAAATATTTTCCATATTCCACATTCCGCCAAGGACATCGCGTGTAAAGTGGCAGAAATCAACATAAAACATACAATTAAATTGAGAACCTCCGCCTTATTTGAAATCAGTTACAAATAATAATTCGAGTCTCATCCAGCATATCATATAGTATCGACATAAGTGTCCGTGATGATCGCACCTCGCCGCGTCCGCGGTAATAGTGCACGTAATATCTTCCTTCGCTGTAGCATTACCGACCATTATGACCCTTATATTACTGTTATCTGTGTACTTTAACACCACGTCTGTTCAGCTTTGCTCGGCTCTATGCTACATACACATAGAGATTGATACTTCTGTAACATACAATATCCCCCTTTATTATTTACGCTTTTATACTCCCTATTGTGAGTCTGACTGTAAACCCAATTCGTTGTAGATTCGATTCCCACTCGAATTCTTTCGAGTTATTATATTCAAACTAATTTCATTTTTTCTCTGGTAAGATAAGGTGTGGCGTTGAGTTCCGCCACTCAGCATGCAATGTCTCAATTTCGGTCAACGCTGTTCCACTACGATATTATGGTGTTTTAGAGAGATTTATGGCCGTAAATAATAAACGTCACAATGTCAAAGAAGGCATACTCGTATGGATAATATTATTTATTAGAATGAAAAAGAAAACCTCGATAAATCAGATTATTTGGTCACCGCGTGCACGTGTGTTGTGTTGCACAAAAAGCTCTCAATAGTCTTGCAAATAACTAATACAATAAACCGCGCTTGACTTTATCCAACAAATAGTATGCTTGAGAAATAAAATTTCCTCTCTGAACAGCTTTTTTCGTATTATATTTATAATATTTAATACAATTAATAATGATTCATTATTATTTGATATCTTTATGTTGGTGTTGGCAAAATAACAAAAATATGTTTCAAAATTGATAGAGTTTTTTCTATTTATTCGTATGTTATAACTTGCTTTGACTTGTAACACTTAGGATAGGATTAGCAAACTGTATCTACTAGGTAATGAATTTGGCGTAGCGAATAAATATTTGTTTACCACGAGTGGGAAACGACCACTCGATTCTGAATATTTATGCATAAATATTATTCTCTTACATGTCAATTAAGAGTAATTGGATGAAAAACGGACTGTGAATTCTTTTTGATTCAGATTTGGCTGAAAAAATAAAAAATAACCTTAAAGTATTTACGCAAACAAACGGATAAGTCCATTCAGATCTTTAGAGAGTCATGAAAACCTAAAGTAAAAAATATCGACACAATTATGAAACTTGCATTGAAGCTGTAGCTCAGGAACTCACAAGCTCACGGCTTTACTGCCTAAATTAATAAGAGGATAAAAAATTAATTAATTACTAAAATGCACGGAGTAAAGGAAAACATCGAAGCACTCGATAAAATACTGTGAAAAATATGAAGGGAAATTAATTATTCTAAATGTAATTTATTAACGTTGTTCAGCTCAGCTCTGCTCCGACAGCAGCCTGAAGCGCGTCGCACGACTAAGTTACATTTTTGTATTTCAATTTTCATACACTTTTTTCAGCAGTATGTTTAAATAACTACCTTTGCTTTGGTCTCACACAATTTTTTGTTTGGTGGTAGGAGGTTCGTCCTCCGTCACGGCTCGCGACCACTATCATATCAAAGACAGACCGCCAAATATCTTATGATGTGTTCCGGTTCGATGGCATGTAAGCCAGGTCTTCCCATTCCACCCATCCTTTCCCAAAATGTGGTGGTTCCGAGAATGGAGATACTACATTGTCCTCTCTTCCATCTATATCCTCCTAGGTTGGCAACATCCTGCAACATCTCTGGTGTTGTAGATGTTCATGAGCAGTATCCACTTGCCATCAGGTGAGATCTTCTGCTCGTTTGCCATCCGTTAGGCGATAAAACAAAGCAAAAAAAAATTAACCCTGACGTATTCAGTATACAATTTGTAATTTACTAATGTATTGAAGTACCTGTAGATGAAATTATTTTTGACAGTTACTGAGAATTATTTTCAAATTTGAAGTAACGTTTCGAAAATTTGCAATGAACCGTACTAAAAAACAATGAAGAGTAAAGTTTAAAGTAGAAAATTCCACATAACAGATAAGCACATATCAAAGTAGTTCGTTCGATAAATTTTAAAATGTGAACTCATGTAGCATGAGGGATGGCGGGGAAGTTGGAAAGTTGATTTTGATGCGAACTCGAGCGCACTTCGGGAAAACATCGCATACATCAGCGTCGCGTCCGCCGAGTAGGGCGCGGCGGCCGCGTCGGGCGGAAACTTTGGACAATGCTCACAGCCGGAGTTGCTAATAAACTGTCTTGAATCATATCCAGGCCTCCGAAGTTGTTCTTTACGTGTACAGTCCACGTTATAGCAAAGTTATTGTCAATTAAAATAATTAAAGAAGCAAATCAATGAAAAACGAGTTCGACACGATGAATGATGAAACAATGGTAAGAAAGATGTATGGTGAGAGGTAGGAGGAGACCTCGGTTGACCTTTAACAACACAGTAGCGATGATATTAAGGGAAGGTCACTTAAAAAATATGAGGGCCTCGGAGGGCATGAATTAAAAGATTAATGACTAGAAAGAGAAGTATACAGCAAAGTGTTTGGTGCTCCATTCATTTTGACTACTTCGCTAGGCGGAAATTGAAATTTTCATTCAAAACAATAAAAAAAATCTAAACTTTTGCATCTACTTGATAAACGTTAGAACGTACATTACGGTAAATTTTATTTAACACCCTCCGTCAGAATATATCAATACATCCACATTACCTTCTACAAGTATATATCAATATAAATCATTGGACGGTTTTAACGGATGCTTTTGCGTGAAAAATATACATATATTGGGAATTTTGTTGGTTAGAAAATAACATACGCTTCAATTTAGTCGAAGTTGGCGAAAGAGGCAGATACGTCAATAACCTGAGGGCGGAGATTGAGCTTTTGACCTTTTCGAACTTCTTATAAAAGTAGTAAAAGTTAGTGACCTGTCTATGCGTGCCTGAGGTTTGGGGGTGTTTATATATGATTATACTTGTTTAAATATTAAAAGAATTTATTTATAATTCAAAAATGACATACTTAGAACATAGTATTGTGTTTGGTGGTAGGAGGTTTGTCCTCCGACTGGCTCGCGACCACTATCATGTCAAAGACGAACCGCCAAATATCTTATGATGTGTTCCGGTTCGATGGCATGTAAGCCAGGTTTTCCCCTTTCCCACCCATCCTTTCCCCAAAATGTGGTGGTTCCGAGAGCGGACTACTACATTGTTCTCCCCTTCCATCTGTATTCTCTAGGTTGACAACGCATCTACAACGTATCTGTTGTTGTAGATGTTCATGGGCGAAGGTAACCACTTTCCATCAGGTGGTCTTTCTGCTCGCTTGCCATCCGTTATCCATAAAAAAAAAAAAAAAAATAGTGAAAATCAATTTTAAGGAGGTATCGTAGAAGTAGGCAATGTAATGCAAAGGCATATATTTTGAGAAAGCACTCCTTAACAATCCATTGATTCGCGCCGGTACCCATCCCGTTGCAGCTCAGAGCAGTGTCTGGGATTTGCGACCTAAGTATAGGTTTAAGCCTATACTTAGGTCGCAACGCTCTTAAGAGCGTAAAAAATATACGAACAATTTTTACGAATTACTTTTTTTTTGTAACACTACGTAAATCTATGGCAAAAAAGAAATATATATATTTAATAATTGAATTTTTGTATCCAATCAATATTTAACACAGTATATGGAACGAAACACCATAGCAAGTAGTAGTACCAAGGTATATACGGCACGCCGCGTTGTGCCGAACTGAACAGAAGGGGACACGTTTAATTAAAACCACTCTTACATATTTACGACCTCTTTGAAGCTCTTTGATCGCCGCACTCCACGGCGCTCCCCCGCACTCCCCCACACTCCCCCGCACTCCACTACTGCATCGCCATGGACACTATTTAACTAGCTTACGTATGGTATATTGCCAGTTTTATTACACATGCGTTACTCGCGCTACGAAATTGCCTCTACTCGTACATTACGCTAAGTTGGGTAATAATTATAATGTAGTTTTCATGAATTTGCACTATTTCAGTGCAAGGTTTGTCGTTTTTAAGCATAATTAGAGTAAAATTTGTTGCGTTTTCTTTATATCTTAGATATTTTAATATAAAATAAATGCCACAGAACGATTGACTGTAAACGTGGTTGTGGGTTCGATTCTCGAAACGAAATGATTATATATTAATTAGTTTATTTTCCCGCCCTGGTAAGACCAAGGTTGTTGACTTCTGCTGCTCAATCCGCATTGTCTCGGCTTCGAGCGGCAATTAGAGAACGGAGTGAATAGACTCTACGTTCTCTTTGACCACCTTGCTGTGCGGAGTAAAGGGTGAAACTAAAAAAATACAAGGCTACGTAAAGATAGGATAAATATATCTTATACATTAACGTATAATTTAAATGAACAATAAATATTAAAGAGTAACATTAAACACTTGATAATTACAAGGAAGCCAGCAGCAGTAGCCAGTAGGACGTGGAACAGAACGGAACGGGTAACTTTACCAATTTTTCAGAACGAGGCCGGGGGATTAATTTATTTAGCTTTTGGCGCATAATGAGATCGCTCTTGAGCGGCTAAATATTGAGATTTTTTACCTTAATTAATTAAAAAACCTTCATAAATAGAAAATAAGTGTAGTCGGTTCAGTTTTTGTGAGATCTTATTATATTCAAGGTATCGACGTGGATATTTAGTTTTTACAACAACTCTACCTGTACTTTTGTTAAATATTTTGGCTATGCTAATAATTTACGCTCCTTCCACAGAATATGGCAATAAGAGAATCAGAGAGTCAGGGCACTCCGTTCTCCGCATTTCGCTTGAAATCTAGACATTACGTATTGGAAGACAGATGTGCCATGATGATTTCTTTTAATATTACAATCATTTTCAAAAATAAGTACCCACTGCCTCCTACTATTTTTAATTAAACAGTTTTAGTTTCCAATGCACAATTTATTTATGTAAGATGTAATATTTTAGCACGACATTTGTACACCAACCTATATTCTTGAGAACTCTGATCTTTTTCATAGTAGGGGTTGCCTGGAAGAGATCGCCTGTGGTGATAAGGCCGCCCTTACGCCGATATTGTACACTAATTATTATATATTTATATCAAATAATGTTGGTGTAATAAAATATTAAATAATAATAATTATTACTTTTATTTCCAAAGCTCAAAAATTAAAACTCAAAAGTCAAACAATTTTATCGAAAATAGGAAGTTACACTTCATTTTTGAACATCAAATACCCTCTTTCATCACATTCCCTCAAACAGACGAGGACTGTTTAATATCTGACCCGTAGTTTATTTTTTACTTGGTGTACAGTAGCGAGGTACGTCGTGTAGTGAGGTAAGCCGGCACCAGGCAGTGAGCGCAGTGAGCG
Source organism: Philaethria dido (assembly GCA_033558755.1). Lineage (NCBI taxonomy): Eukaryota > Metazoa > Arthropoda > Insecta > Lepidoptera > Nymphalidae > Philaethria > Philaethria dido. The sequence continues at coordinate 52,495 of JAKGSA010001241.1, read as the reverse complement.
TGTGCTCGGGGGCTACTAACAAGCGGCTTAAATCAAAGCGTCCTCGCATCGTCCGATGTTACGTTGTGTCTTTGTTGTACTTACTGCGCTTTTTACAATCACATACAGATTTATATCGTACGTCTATGTACGTATTCGAATATATGTTTACGTTATTGTACTTTTTATTTTCAACCAGTGTGTGTTACCAGCGATGACTTATGGCACTGAGACGTGGTCTCTTACTGTTGGCCTCATTAGGAAGCTTCAAGTCACTCAACGAGCTATGGAGAGGGCTATGCTCGGGGTTTCCCTGCGTGATAAAATTCGCAATGAGGAAATCCGTAGGAGAACGAAAGTCACCGACATAATCCTCAAAATATGCAAGTTGAAGTGGCAATGGGTGGGCCACATCGCTCGTAGAACCGTCCGTCCGTCTCATCTTATTTCGTTCGAGTACGAGGTGCGGCGTTAAGCTTCGCCGTTAAATACGCAATGTGTCAGATTTCGGTCGAAATGTAGTGAGCAGAGTGTTTTGAAACTTGGTTCATTGATTACCCTACTACACCAGAAATAACACGAAGAAAACGTACTTAACAAGGCAAAGCGCGGCGTTGAGTTCCGCCACTAAGCACGCAGTGCCTCAATTTGGCGGAAAGTGGGGAACGGAGTGTCTTAACACTAGTTACTAGTTTCCTGGTTCCCTCTACCTACCCTGTTTGAGTGGACAACAGTGTCAAATTTAAAAGAAAATATATTTGCTTAGTAAAATTAATGTCAGTATCGCCTAGTACATGCAGTTCCGTTCCTTTTCTAGGTGTATCAATATACATTTGCTAGTGGTAATTAGAAGAATGTAACATGTATGAATGTAGAATAACAAATATTTCAATTTTAATTGAATTTAATTTTAATTTCGATTTCTGGTTTAATAATTATTTTATATATGAATTTGTTAAATTGTTCAATAATCTGGTCATTTATTATGTTATTTTAAGCAATTTTTTTTTTTACATTATTATAAAATTATGTTAATTGCTATGTTGTTACTATTTATTTATGTTTTTTGTTCTGTACCCAAATTATTGCATGTGATGTGTTCGGTTCGATGGCACGGCAGCCAGGTTTTCCCATTCCCATATCTTTCCAAAATGTGATGGATTCAGAGGGCGGAATACTACATTTATCCTCCTCTTCCATCTGTATCCTCTAGGTTGGCAACGCATCTACAACATCTCTGGTGTAGATGTTCATGAGCAGGTATCACCCTTATCCAGGTGGTCCTTCTGCTCGTTTGCCATCCGTTATCCATAAAAAAAAAAAAATGTGGAGTGCTAACCTGTAATTAATTGTACAATTAGAGTTATATATTTTGTGCTTTTGTTAACATTGTGAATGCAAAATTGTAACAATTGTTGGTTAACCATAATAAATAAATAAATACGTACTTTTTTTGGTTAGGTTTCATCATCTAATATAAAATGTCTATATTTGCATAGGAATTGAACACGATGGAAATGTAATTTCGTTTAATTTGCCTGCCTTGTTCGTGTACTCAGGTTTTTATACTGTTTTGGTGTTTAACGAAAATGACTTAAATAAGTAGTGAGCTACTCTTACTAACCATTTTCATTTATATGTACTTCAGGGTGTAAAATATTTTTTACTGATTGGACCAATTTTGATGACACTTTTTGTGTATGATAGCTAATTTAAATTTATCTGACGAGTAGTTTTCTCCTTATTCGTAATAATTTTACCTTTTGGTGCATTTTTTTTGAAGTTGATTTTATTTTTGTGAAAATCTCAATATTTACAATATTTTAAAATCCTAGTTTAGTTTATAACAAAATAAAAATATAATTTTTTTCTTGAACCAATGCATATAGGTGCGGTGACAGTGCATATGATACAAAGGCGCGTTGGTCTGTTGGTCCTACAGTTGGCAGCGGCCAGATATTACTTGGATAGGATTACATCGCACTTCACACAGCACTGACTCATATCGTGCGCTACATGTAAGCTTGTTACTATCGACATATTATGTTATGTACTGTAAAAACTTGTGACACCTTACTGTATTAAAATATACTTATAATAATTAGGCTGTTGTGGCTCAGTGAGAAAACGTCTGTAAATACAACTGGTTCGATACCTGCTGGAAGAAATTGATTATAAATATATAAATTATTTATATTCTTCGCTCTTTTGAGACAAAACGCAGGATTGAGTTACGCTATTTAATATGCAATGTCGTGATTCCAGACGGAAAGTAAAGAATGTAGTGTCCTGACACTAGATTCTGCTTGATTATTAAGCTTAATCGGGAAAAAGCGTGTAGTTGAAAAAATCTTTAGAGTTATGACATAGTTTCTAAGCGGTTCATTTCGTTCCTCTCATTCTTATTGTGGATTGAATGTACAAACATCGTAAATATTAAATATAAGTCGTTATAGTTATGAAACTTTAGGTATAAATATATTTTATATCCATAATAATATTAAGGCTTAAAGGCTTCGTATTAACTCCCCTATTGACGCGCGTTATATATTGTATCTATAAAGAAAACGAATTACTTGTACAGTTCATTCTATTTTATATAGTTACCAGTAGAAGTGCGAGTAGAGATAAGCTACGGCGTTAAGTTCCACCACTTAACACGCTATATCTCGAATTCAGACGAAAAACGAACGGAGTGATTTGACACTAGACCTGATGTTGGACAAGCGTAAATCTGGAACATACTTTTGTTTTACGTTTTCTTTGCTTTTTCCAGGCTTGTAAAACTCATAGAGCTTAGTGTCTCTATGTGTTCCCTAAGAGAGTGTTTCCTTGTCATGTGTCGTGTTATCAGTGGCTGATTTATCAGCAGGCTGAGTATATTATACCTTAGGGTAACAAATTTTAAACAAATAATTAAAAATTGACAATCTCTAAAAAACTTAATTCCAAAGGGCGGCAAAAACTTAACAGCAACAACCTTTACCTTAAAAACGTGTAAATTCGTCACTGCGTATTATAAACAGTACAGAATAATTAGTATGTAACATTTAGCTTTAGTATTACCCGAGTAGTTGTATGCAGCGAGGCTTCCATACGGGTATCACTTCTAGTTCAGTGACCGATGACCCCACTGCAAATACTGATGTTGTTCTATCATTTTATAGAAAAAACAACAACAGAATTTTCTCATTACTACCTACCCTCTTTCTACTTTGGTAATTTCCTGCTTAGAAGGTACAAAAGAGGTGTGGGTTCAGATTTTGATACGTTCCAATTTTTATACATTTCTAATAATTCATATTTTTATATTAACTAGTGTCCCCGTTGACGCGTTAACAACGCGGTGTCTTAGTAATGTATATGTCACTTATCTTTAGTAATGTATCTGTCAAACCATGATACGCACACTACGTAACATTTATTTCATTAATTTTATATACTTTTTATGCAATATTTAAGAATAATATTCGCATTTTGCACTCCTTCTCTATACGTATAAACAAATGTGCCAAATTTCATGCTCCTTCGTCCGTCTAATTTTTGTAAAAATGGATACAAAGTTTTTGCTTCACGTGTTCACATATAGATTGTATGTTTTTTTTACAATCTAAAACTGACAATTTTTAATTACATGAAATTAATTAAAGTAGAGCAAAACCAGAAAATAATTTTATTTACAATTATATATCTCGTCAAATAATATCTCTTTGATAACATGATAACATATGAAATGATAATCCACAGGAATATGAGAATTTATAAATACTTTTCGTAAACAATACAATAAAAAACAAGACGCAGTTTGTCGGACCATGAGACAAAAATGTAAAAATAGTTGTACCTGTGTTACATAATATAATGTAGGGAGTGCAGCGCGCAGGCAGCGTGCATGCAGCGGGTAGGCGGCGGGCTAGCAGCGGGCCGGCAGCCGGCAGGCCACGTTGCCAAATTAGAAAGCTTCGTCTGTGCACTGTAGCTCAAAAGACCGTATCCACCGCGTACACCGAGGTGTTTCAGCCTTTACATACAAATAATATGAGCCAAATTTCAGTGAGTCTCGACGCCTTTATGATGCAAGTATCCAGATAATAGTGGTATATTCAGGCAGGTGGAAGCGAAGCCACTGCAACCAAGTGAAGCCCGTTTCGAAGCGCTCACAACTAGAACTGAATATAATCTACTTTCTTAATACTTTGGTATACATTACTGGTATATATTACATCGAAATAAATTGAGTATAGAGGAACCAGCAATGTATGTGAATCAGCTCGAAAATTTGCTATGTAGATATATTTGTAAATTTTATTCATCGTGTATGGCGTGCGGAGGACGTGTGGAGGGTTTGCGGACACGCTCTAACGGACAATTTCGTTATTATATCATACAACAATTGTTGTAGTATTAACGCTTTAATAGTATGAGAGTCTCTCTGGCGTGATCCCGAGCTAGATGATCGTTATCGTTTGCCGTAATACCTACCTATACAATTATCTGGTGAAGGTTGTTCTGCCAGCTCTCTATAGAGTGTCTTGCAAATGTTTCAATTGTTATTGATATGTGTAGACTATACGAGTGTATCTATCTACGTACATACGTATAACTGTTTAATTTATTTAAGTTCTTATTATATTTATTTTCTATAGTTAAAAGTTTTGCATAATCTTGTAAAATTGTAGAGATTTTTTTTATTTTGAAATATAAGATAAATGCCATTTCCTATTTATAAAAGAGCGACAAAATAGGATTTGATACTGTAGTCATCGTGTACTATTTGTTAAAGCTCACTAGTGTAGTAATCATTTCGATTGGACGGAAGCTGGTGTACAATAACGTAGCGCACAAATAATGTACAGATTAAGCGGCTGCCTCGTTTAGTGCAGTTAGATAACACACAGATAAGCCAAATCTGAGTTCCAAGTGTGAAACAGCGAGTGCCAAACACCACGCTTATTTAGCGCAGACTTGATCGCGAGCGAACCATCCATTAGGCGGTGTAACGACGGCGCCGCCAGAACACATAACTCAACACAAACGACTCTACGTAGCCTCAAACAATTTATTTAGGGGCTCCTTAAAATTTAAAATTACCATTTGATTTCGCTATTCTTCGCGGAGGAGATACTGTGCGAGACAAATGTGCACTGGCTTTGTTGAGCTGGAATATAATAAAAATATAAGGCGATAAAGTGGTTAGATTTATGTTTGTGCGCTCCCCGCCGTCCTCCGCCCTCCGCCGCCCTCCGCCCGCCCCAGCATCCTCGGGCGAAGCTAACCTCTCGCGGCTCAGAAACCATCATTTATGAACCACGAACCACGCCATAAATATATGAAATCTAAACACAATTTATTGCTAACACTAGTTTCAGATATATATTTATTACTTTTCTATGAAATATTCTATATAATAAACATTATCAAGTAGTATTTTGAAGTATGATTTTTTCATACGATTTTGTTACATTGTTACGTTGTATATTTTGCTTCAAACAAATTAAATAGTTATATACACAAAAGCGTTTAGTCGATCAAATATTTTTGAGTACAAAATATTCTATACAAAGAATTATCATCGTACGAATGAAATAGGCACCGTAGTAGTCCATATGTTCGACTCCAGTTGAGTTCAGTGATTGTAAGATCAAATTCCAATTGTTATTTATATGTAAAACTTTTTTATTTTTTTAATTAATTTGAAATACAAGCTCTCTGTCTGACCCACGAGATGTTGGCTTTGGGATAAAAAATATATATGAAGAGGTTTGGAGCGTAATATATTATGTTTCTCTCCACTCTATTTTTCCCATAAAGCAGGGTAGGAAGAGAGAACCTAGTATCAAGGTATTTTATTCTCCGTTTTCCGTCAGAATTATAGATTGTGTGTTGAGTGGCGGATATCAACGCCGTTTTATCTAACCAGAGTGGGCTAATGAAAATAATATACATATAATCTTCTATATCTTTTAATTTAAACTTACGCGATGATACAAAATCGTTGAAGACTAATTATTAGAATATATAAATAGAAAATATATATAGAAAATATTCAAATTTTAAAAGATTTTAACCTAAAATATATATATTTTGGTATAACATATAAAATGATCAAACACAAAATAGCATCAAACTCGTTCCAGTAAACAAAGTTCTGGCACATAGCGCATTAGCTAATTGATAAACGTTTGGTGCTCGTTAGAGACCGCTTTACACAAAAATTAGCCTCGCCATGAAAAATATATTACGCGAAACATCAAAAAGACTATTATTTACTTTGTACTCACTTTATAATACTACGGACTTAAGACTAACAAAATTACTATAGGAAGTTGCTTTTATATAAAAAATAATAGAAGAGTTTAACAAAAAAGAAGCTGAATTCAGAGAAAATGCTAAAAAGAACAATGAATACGAAATCTTCAAAACTACACACAGATACACACTACTACAGATCTTTACTCAATTTAAATAGAACCACATCAGAAGCGCTAGCTATCATATAAAAAGAGAAAGAAAGTATCATATAAATTGGTTCAGAAAAAAGATATGGTCCAATTGAGAATCTCCTCTTTCCTTGAAGTCGACTAAAAGTTAATTACAATAGATTAAAATAGTTGTAGTAGTTGTTTGGTGGTAGGAGGTTCGTCCTCCGTCTGGCTCGCGACCACTATCATGTCAAAGACGAACCGCCAAATATCTTATGATGTGTTCCGGTTCGATGGCATGTAAGCCAGGTCTTCCCATTCCCACCCATCCTTTCCCCAAAATGTGGTGGTTCCGAGAGCGGAATACTACATTGTCCTCCTCTTCCATCTATATCCTCTAGGTTGGCAACTTGCATCTGCAACATCTCTGGTGTTGTAGATGTTCATGGTATCACTCATCATCACATCAGGGTGATCTATTCTGCTCGTCTGCCATCCGTTATCCATAAAAAAAAAAATAGTTGGCAAAGATTAGAATTCCGATACCCTAAGCAAAAGTAATCAGTTATGTAATTTTATTTTAAAAGCTACGAAGTATATATACTACACGTCATGCAGACTTTTTTTACATATTGAGTATTCAAAAGTTTTTGAGAGAGGTGTGAAGGACAGTGTCCTAGACACTAGGCTCTCTCTGACTCTGCTATGTGGAGACAAAGCATAAAACTGATAAGCTGATACGAATTTCTATAATTAGTAATCAGACTAGCAACCACTGCTTTTAATTTCTCAACTGTACCACATTGGCGTTTTGCAAAATTGTGTCATAAGTATAAAGTGCGCTTTTTAGTTTAGCTCATTTCAGTAACATTTCATCCCTCCATTAGTCCTACGGTACTGGTTGGTGAAGGCGAGAGCACAGTGACGACGGCCTGTTTCACCTTTGTCAACTACTTGATTAAAACGTGTACAATGAAATGTTAGTCTTTGGTGTCCTTCCTTTTACACCACAGTGACCTTCTTCACCTTAAATACATGTGAAACTATATGTTATTTTACTACTATACTACGTTATTTTATGTTTGCATGTTATATTCATTGGGTCATTCGAGCGCAGTAGTTAGGGACTGTAAGGTGATTAGTTGTAGGTTCAATTCTCATTCGAAGAATGATTAATATAAGTAATTATCGTTAATTCTATGTATTAAGATTGTTTTCAGTTCACTCGGTATGCAGGTCTCAAAATTCAAGGAGAAAACTAGAGGAAAATATGTAATCTAAGTTGCACAACTATGCTAAGCTGAAAAAATATATTTCATGCGTGTTTCTTCTTTAGCTTAAGAAAAAAATAATTGAAATAACGATTGCGAACGTTTATAGGAAGAGACAATAGTGATTAAAAATGAAAATAATAGAATGCGTGTAAACATGTAGAGTCACGTGCCTAACTGATGCCGCATGCACATACATGTTACAACACATGTAAGCCAGGCTTTTAAAATATTTTATATCAACGCACAGCTAAAGCCTTCGCTGTACATTTAAAATAGTGCAGTGTTAAAATGCTTATATTCATGTTATTAATGAAACATAGGAATGTTCATATATTTGTAGCAATAATTAACCAGATTTCGATTCCTACTCGGCGATATAATTGTATTTAATTTATATTTATTACCCCCGTTTTGGTAAAACAAATTATGGCCCTGAATTCCGCCACTAAATATCATATGCCTCGAATTTGGGCAGAGAATGGAGAACGGAGTGTCTTGACACTAGGTTTTCTCTTACTGCAATGCGGGAAAAAGTGTAAAGCCTAAAAAAAGATTAACCAGTATTTGCATAAAAAGTCAGTTACTTCCGGGACATAGCATTTTATTGCTATCAACTTCAATATACATTCATATAAATTCAAACAAATTCGTTCTACTTCTACAGAACTTTATTTATTTATGAGTATAAAAATTAATAATTAAAATATAATATGATATATGTATAAATTGATATATTGAGTTCCGCCACTCTACAGGCAATGCTTCAATTCAGTAGAAAATGACCAACTATTATATTAATATAGGGAGTCCCAAAATTAACGCAAGATTTGAATTTGCTGATTATTTACAAATCTTGCGTTAATTTTGGGACACCCTATAGAACTAAGTGTCATTTCCTAGGTTTGGTAACAAGGCAAAGCACGGCTTTGAGTTTCTCCACTCATCACGCAATGTCTCAATTCGGCGGAAAGTGGAGAAAGTGAGTGTCTTAACACTAGGTTCTCAGGTTCCCTCTGCCTACCCTGCTATGTGCTATCCCGCACATAGCGTGAAGCTAAAACAAGTAGTAAGTAATAAGAAAATAGCTTTATATGGATAGGCAAGAGGCGGCATTGAGTTCCGCCATTTAAAACTTAGTGTCCCTTAATTAGGCGGAGAATTTAGAACAGAGTGACATGTCACTGAATTTCAGTCTAAAATATTAGAAAAGAATAAAATAAAAAAACATACACAAAATCGGGTAAACATTGTGAATTAGAGCGTACGTTTAGGTAATTCGTTGTTAATGTAACGTGCAGTTTTAGGCGATCGCGCGGTTTGTTTGAATACTTATATATAACTAGCTTTCCGCTCGCGGCATCGCCCGCGTGAAATTCTGTTATATCGCGCGATATGATAAGGAGTATCCTATAGTCTTTCCCAAGGTCAAGACTATTTGTCAAAATTGGTTAAGTGGTTTATGTGGTGAAGTTGTAAACAGTTAAACAATCTTACATGATTTTATGTTTGACAATAAGGAACTTCCATACAAACTTTCAGTCCCTATTTCCACCCCCTCTATCATTTTTTTCGCGATAAAAAGTATCCTATGTCCTGTCCCAAGTTTAGTTCTATCTTCATACCGAATTTCATCAAAATCGGTTCAGTGGTTTAGGTGTGAAAGCGTAACAGACAGACAGACAGACAGACAGACAGACAGACAGACAGAGTTATTTTCGCATTTATAATATTAGTAAGGATTAGATGCAACGATACGCGAAATACAATGTCAGTGATATAATGAACATATTACGAAATATTTCATAGCATCCATACTGGTGAAAGAAATCATATTAAAAAAATATATGTCATTAAAATAAAATTATTGCGCTCATATCATATTTATTTGTACGTATATAGTATACATATGCTTATATATCTCATTATAAGTTCTCGGGTTCCAAGGAACCCGGTCCTTTGGAAGGCTTGCGTGGGGACACAGGTCCAACACGTAGAGGCCCCTTTGAGACAACAATATTTTTTAATCTGACGCATTGACCGGGATCCATCTCTGAGTAACCATAGGCAATTGCTCAGAGATGGTCACCGATCAATGCGTAGGAGCTATTGAAGATATGGAAAACTAAAACAGGGCTGTGGAATGGAGTTTGGATGAACTAAGTACTGGGCTATTGATAGAGACTACCGGACGTCCGCCTTTTCAACAGTCTCAAATTGAAAGGTTAGCTGACGGTGACTCGCCTGCCACTAGATGGGCCCCCACAAAGCGGCTTAGTGCCTCGGGCGCAACATCGGTGTGGTCGGCTAAGGGTGTCGAGAGGTGCTCGTGAGCGGGTTTCCCCGTTATTACGCAGATTGAGCACTTCCACCCTTCCGAGCATATAGCTCTTGCGCTCCACTCTGCCGGTCAATGAAGGCAAGCCAGAGGCGGGGGATAAATTACAATTCCCCTCTGGAGGTCTCAGGTCCGTGGGGTCGCCACTCCCCAACAGCTCGCCACAAGCTGCCCTGCGGGCACATATGCTTATAGTATATTGTATAGTTATATTATCTATATTTTTAAATTTATATGTATGTACATATGTTTATTGTACGGATCGACGGATCCGGAACATATAGCGGGATGACGATCCCGCTATATGTTTCTTTCATCCACATTTACGGGTTGGCTGGATATCTCTTATAGAGATAAGTCCACCGTTGCTAGCTACTACTCTGAAACATTATGTTGTTTGTATTTTTCAAGTGCCATAAAAGAATATATTATTGACTTCAAATAACTGATATGGAAATTGTAAGTATAAATATCATATTTTCCGTTGTTTTTTACAGCCTCATACATTTTTTCTTTGTAGCAGAGTACTCAGAAGAAACCCTAGAACTATGTCACTTACGTTCTCATTAGAAATGAAGATTGCATATTTAGTTGAACTCAATGTTTAGTTTCTCCTATCTTTCTCCCGAATGAGGAATGAACTGAATGAGGAATGAGGAAGGAAGGAGGAATGAGTCTACCTAATAAAGTTTGTAACAAGCTTATAATAAGAATTCGACATAGGTCTATAAGAATTTATGGCTTAGTGGCCAGTTTGCTTAGACGTTTTCCGAGAGTCGCAGGTTCGAATTCCACTACGTTCAAATTTTCATAGGTTGTCTAAAAATGGTTTTTCTATCTTATAATCGTTTAAAAATTTTAAATATATTAATATAAAAAAAAATCTTTACTAAAGTGCGTTTGCCTTAATGTCATACTTTTTGTATATTTTATTAGTACTGTACAAGCGGCATATTATGCTACATTTATCTATAAGGAGCACGATAAAGATATATCATCAATTATTAAAACCATTATGTTTTAGGGGCAGTTGTAGCATACTTGATTAAGCGATGTATACCGCAATCAAATCTTCCTTCGGGAAAAATTATATATTAAATAATTAGAACCTATCTGTTGCATAAAGCTTATTCTAAATTTGTATGAAAAAATCAACAAATTCATTATTAAATCATACATTGTTTTAGTATCACGCTTTATCACACACAACAGGGTAGCAAGGGAGTACTTAGGTACAAAACACTTCGTTCTCTACTTTCCACCTTTACTCTAGACATTGCGTGTTATGAAGCGGAACTCAACTGGTTTGAAAACAATTTTTTTTTATCTATCTATCAACAGATTCCCTCCTATCCTATAATAAATCAGAGAATGCGTAAATATAATGAAACATATAGATATACGCTAATTGCAGATTCGGCAACCTCTATACTTATATGTACGAGTACACTGTCCAATACATAATGAACGCTGAACGCACGGCGAGCTCTCGTCGTCGGCATTGTTGCGCTGAATTACGCCCGTAACGAGGTTTTAACGTGGATTTCAGTGGATTTCGCGTGTAGCGGCCTATATATTTATGTTTATACCTTATATATTAATGTGGAGTAACGGCTAAGCGATATCTTTTGTAGGGGACAATGTAGAGAATAACTATTGGTGTGTTAACTAAGTTTTAGTCAGCTTAGCTTAATAAAAGCAGACATTCGAGGCCATTATGGTCCATTGGGACAGCATCTGACTGTACGCATGATTGTTGTGGGTTTGCTTCCCACTTTGGGGAAAGATCCTACAGAATATTGTGAAGCTGGCTTTAAGAAACTTGAGTTGTATGGAAAGTATTTTTAATAATTATTATATTACTTAAGGCGGATATTATGATAAGCTTAGTTATGATTACAATGTTTGGTTGGTCTTACCGACAAAACTATGGGCTAACTATATCAATCATATCTCATCTCTCTTTAGGTGGCCTTGCTGTAACCAATAAAAAATTTGAAAATAATATTTTTTAAGACTTATAAACACTTATAAACAATCAATATAATAAAAGGCGGTTATTACGCTGCATAGCACTAACGCGCATAGTATTCGGGCAGGAAGTGGTGAACGGAGTGTCTTGACACTAGATTCTCTTTATACGGTAAAAAACGTGATCCAGTATTTTATCAACATAATTTACCATAATATTCGAAGATAAACACCGCAATTTGGTGCAGATCGAGCGGTGAATGAGAATTTTTCCATTTTCTGAGAAGAAATCTGTCTAGATTCGAAATATCGGAAGAGGGGTTCGACTCATTACCTGTCTTCGCGTAATTCGTATGCATGGAATATCCGCGACATTTGCGACCTCCCGCGCTCCCGTGCTCGAGTTGACGGGAGCGTCGTAGGTTCTGTCATATTGTGGTATTTATTATGAACACGTCGTAGTGTTAGGTATGTTTTTTGAGGGAAATTTTACATAAAATTGTAAACATGTGAATATAGCGAGGACTCAAACGTATACTTCGTGGAAGCCGTTCAAACACTCTGAGTACTAAGCCATACGTTCTTGCCCTTGTATATAAAAAAATTATGTCAACTCAAGATAAACTTAGGCATATACGTGTAAATCCGGAATATTTACTTATATTTTGATAAAAATAGAGACTAGTTAATAGTATAAACATTTTTTTTTTCAAATATAAGGAGAACGGAGTATCTTGACACAAGGTTCTCTCATAGGACTTACTATTTAAGAAAAAGTGAAAATCAGGTTATAAAGTTAACATATCTATTTACTTTCACTTGCACCATCTACTAAAGTACAGAACATTTGACTTTTAGCCATTTTAAATGTTATAAAAACTTAATTTTGGCACAGTTAGCCCAAAACCCAGGAACCCGAGATCCCAATTCAATGGGGAAGCAAAAATCCCGTCACTTCTCTGAGCCGGCGATTGCCGCTATCCGGCTGAAGGTCCTACTAATTTAAGCGCCCGATCTCCACCAATGCCAATGGCAGTATACCTAAAGTATAGTCATAGACCGTAGAATTGCATTTTATTTACTATAAATATATTACGATGAATATAAATTTGACACTGTGGAAGCGTGATTTGGGGTCTTTGACCGTGAAACAAATTCTGAGTAAGAATTCCCATTTGTAGGCCTTATAGCAAAATATTTAAAAAATAACTAAAAAAAATCCGATTATTGATAAGACAACGTTAGAGCGTTATGTGTTCACATACAGCACACCTAGAGTCTTAACTCTGGAGTTTCCTGTGACAGTAAAAATAAATTAAGCACAACAATTGTGGTTCTTTTTTGTGATAATAGGCTAATTAGTGAAATATGAATGTTATGTTAACATAAACCACACAGAAATAATTGTATTGTTGTTTTGTTACAATATTATATATTATTTATTTAAGTTTAAAACATATTGTTCATAAAGGAAGGAAATTACCATCGAAACGTTAAAGCAAATTTTAAGTAAAATTTAAATATCTAATGATGTGTTCGGTTCGATGGCATGTAAAAGCCAGATTTTTCCCCTTTCCACCATCCTTTCCCCAAAATGTGGTGGTTCTGATGGTGGACTACTACATTGTCCCCCTTCCATCAGTATCCTCTAGGTTGGCAACGCATCTACAACATCTCTGGTGTTGTAGATGTCTATGGAGCGAAGGTAACCCTTACCATCAGGTGGTCCTCCTGCTCGTTTGCCGTCCGTTATCAATAAAAAAAAAAATAAGTAAAACCATTTTGACCGCATCAATAGTTTCTATAATAAGCACAAATAGATAAACAGGTATATCAACAGGTAGATAACTGTTTGACTATTGTCAAAAACTGACATCGACTTTTTTTTAAATATATTTCCTAATGTCAAAATGTACGCGATTAATCTCATTATAATAGTTTTTATTTAAAATATGCAAAAATCGCGAAAACTATTTTTTTTTTCATTTAAATGAAATTATTTCGAAATATTATCATTTTTTCTGTATTGCAAAAAAAAACTATAAGCACCGCTTCGACTGTGTGACATCTAAAACTAGACGAAGATGCCCTTTTTGATTTTGGATTTAACAATACTCCGATTTACGATAGTAAAGAGTTTTCAGCAGCTAATCCAAATATTTAGTTTTCGTGATTTTTACACATTTTTAAAGAAACTATTTTTACGAAATCGCTCTGATAAGACAAATTATTGCGTTGAGTTTCTCCTCTCGACACGCTGTCTCGATTGTGGGTGAGTGAGAAACGAAATGCTTTGGCATCATGTTCTCTCGGGTTACCCTGCTATGCTATGCAGATAAAAGTGAATCTAAGAAAACTCGAGATTTTAGTGCTTAAAAATATATTATAAAAAATCCGACTGAATCACAGTCTACAAACTGTAAAATGTTCAAAACATGAAATTTTCTAGAATGTATTTTTAATAGCAAAATATACGCTATTAATCCAGTCAAAATAGTTTATATCTCTAGAAATATTAAACGATATACAAACATATATTCGTACGAGAGTTTGACGAGCAAAGCCACAACGGCTTATTGTTAGGTTAATACCGGGCCATCGGTAACATTTGTCGCTCACATAAAGCCCACGTGGAGGCATCGAAGGCAGGGCTTAGCGTAACAATCTAAATAGCGTATTCAATTAGTATTATTTCACGTACAATCTGTCAGGTTGTGTTAACTATCGCGTTAGTGGCTCGGCGCGGTGTGGCGCGGCGCGGCGCGAGGCGACGTTTAAACTCATATTATCAGCTGAGTGTGTATTTCCATTGTATGTCAAACTATTGTGGAAATGAAGCTAGTTATTTTTACGCTATATCTGGTATAGTACAAAGAAGGGTAGGTAGAGACTTAATATGACACTCCGGCCTGCGTTGTTAGCATTACCTGTTAGTATAGTATTGTGAAAATATTTGTAATAAATATTAGTACTCATATGGCGACTGGAGTTAACCAAACTCAATTTGAAACGGCAAGTTTGTTTTTTGCTACGAAGTAATTGTAGAAGTAGTATTCAGAGAGAAGAGAATAATTAACAACAGTTATGTGTAGGACTTCAGAATATAGGAATAATTATAATAATAAAAAAAGTTTCAACTGTATCAAAAAATATAAATATTGTCGACAATATAAATATTGTCGACGTCGTATCCGTGCGACGCCCACTGATGGACATAGGGCTCTTCCAAGGAGTTTCACGATGATCAGTCCTGCATCTTCCGCATCCTGTGGCTTTAGACGACCTTGACCATTGGCCTTTCCGCTGAGCATCGTCCGGTTCGTGGTCGTCATTCGAGAATCTTTCCGTCCCAACAGCTATCGGTTCTTCTCGCTATGTGTCCCGCCCCACTGCCACTTCAGCACTTTATTTTATTTATTAACTATTTAAATAGATACTTAAAACAATGGACATACGGCTAACAGCGCGCTAATGTTCCCTGGATTTACATATAATTGCACGCCTCCCCTCTCCCCGCACCAGGTCCACCGCCGCCACTGCGACCCGCCACCGTGTTTATGGCGACCTGCTTATATACTTATGTATATATTCTTTTATTTTATTTTTATTTTACATTTTTATTTTTATTTATTTTGGGACAAAAAACAGTGGTACAATGTATCTTATACGGTAATAACTACTTAAATAACGCTTATTATACCACTAGCTACATTATCCACTTGTTACTAGATTAATTATTGTTAACCTAGGTGAAATAAACACAAAATACATTTACATTAACACAGTGAGCTTGAATGAGTGACAAAAAATAAATGAATTTACAAATATGCTAATCAAAAAAAAAAGAAAAAAGTGACACGTATAAATATACGCTAAATGTCGAAGAAAAAGAAAGGAAGATAAATTACAAAAGATAAGTTGTTGGTGCCATTTTTAATATAATGACCCGTAATTTAAATTTTCCTTATATATGTATGTAGCCAATAGCTGGACCCGACTATATTTGATTACATTGTTTATATTCACGCTGCTACATCATATCGTGTAGACAAGGGGAAACATAGTGTCCACCATCACTTCGCTTCCTACTTTTCGCTCAATTCATAATCGATTCCTCAGTCTGTACGGTAGCTGAAAATAAATATTAATAGCCAACTTTTTTTAGGTTATCGTAGCGCAGGGATAGCGTTTGTCTGTATTTTCCACCCTGGTAAAACAAAGCACGGTGTTGAATTTCGCCACTCGACATGCAATGTTTCAATTTCGGGTGGAAAGAAGAGAATGAAATGTTTTGACACTGGGATATTTTTAAAAGTATAAAGCTATGAGAAGAAACAAATAATAACTACACTATTGCGTGATAGTGTTGCTTTTGCTATGAAAATATGTTGTGAAATGAGCTCTGTAGTGTTCGCAATTATTATAAATATTTAAAACTTACTAGTTTCTACTAAAAAGTTAAAATTAACTTTAAAAATCAATGTCCAAATACTACACTACTACTACAGTCTAACACGAAGGGTAATCAAAAGTAAAATGTAAAGCTATATCCTCGACTACTATTGGCCAGTGCTTGAGCGAAGTGGGAAAGTTAATTAAGGGACGAAGTGGGGACAGTGGGGACGAAGTGGGGGAAAGTGATGGTGACAGTGGGCGCTCTGCCGACGACTCGACAACGACTGGATTCAATTATACTATTAGCTGAAGTGTACTGCCTCCAAGATTGCACGAGGACGCTGCGATCAGCGATACACCTGCTGTTTTAATAGGTTCCATATTTCCAAGCTCGTTACATAAATATTTATCTTTTATCTCTATAGTTTTAAGATTTTCTGCTGATTTCGTCTTTTTTAACTGAAAAGGAGGAGATTCTCAATTCTACTGTATTTTTTATGTGTGTTACCACATAATTTTTAACTGGGTGAACCAATTTTGATAACTTTTCTCTATATTATAGATAGTGCTTTTAATGTGGTCTCATTTGGATTATTAAGATCTGTCAATTACTTTTTGAGTTATTCGTTATAATGTTATTTGTTAATGCCATTTATTTGAAGTCGGTTTTGTTTTTTGTTAAAATCTTAATTATCAACGTTATTATTTGCTATTCAGCTACACTAGTTATGTGTCTGAAGAAAATTACTATTTTTTGTAAGCGTGTAAATAGTTCTTAATAGATAACTAACTAGCAAATGAGTTTATAATACAAGTACATTTGCATTAACGCCAGCGTAATGAGACGCGCTGGAGTCGAGCGCTCGTGACAAACGATCCTAAGTAAGATATATTTAAATGTAACAAAGACTTAATCCGCTCTCGAGGAATTACAGTCGATCGCGAACCTCACAATAAAGTAATACATAAAATGCAAATAGTTAACGAACTGCAATTCAGAACTAGGAATCGTCTTAACCGACCGCCTCCGAGTGGCAACTTTAATTAAACCTAACTTCTGAGATGACATCCCACTCAAGATAATTCTAGCCATTTATAATGTAAAGAGAACAAAGGAAAATGAACTCTAATGCATTGTTGTAGAGGTGAGATAGCCAGCAATACCAGGTGGCAGGTTATTATAACTGTTGCGTCCTGCGGCGCTAAATCTGAAACACGATCTCCGCTGTTCTATTCCTGGAAAGGCGCAAACTCATCGACAATTACTTCGTATCTGTTACTGATGTGATAATACTACGTGGAATAGGAAACGCTTTTATACGTAACTGTGCGTTTAATTACTACCCCAATTATAATTATATTATTCTCCCAAATACTAGAATCGTAATAATTTTTAAAATGTTATTTTAAATAAGTATGAAGAAACTTTCTTTACAAATTTAAAGCTTCAAATTCATAAAGTTTCTTTTTATCGTGAAGAATAACGTAAATTTATATTTTTATATATAAAACTGTAATTGGATGTCAAAAGTTTCAATTTTCTAAAGATATCTTTCAATTCAGTGCTTTTTTATGTAAATGAGAGTTTTTTACTCACTAATTTAATAATTTAAGCTTTTGTAAACATTTTCTGTACTTATATTTATATAAAAAACTTTATGTTGGATGTTCATATTGGCTGTACAGTTTTAGTTTTGAAGGTAGAGAATACTTGACAATCCAACTAACATTACAAATGCTAGAGTTTGTGATTATGCGGATATGGTAGATGTTTGTTACTATCTCAGACAAAAACTTCTGAATAGATTTAGATTGATTTTTGTTTACACGGGGTGGTAGGAGGGTTCGTCACTCCGTCTGGCTCGCGACCACTATCAAAAAATGTCAGGAACGAACCGCCAAATATCTTGATATGTTCAGGTTCGATGGCATGTAAGCCAGGTTTTCCCCTTTCCCTACATCCCTTTCCCGAAAATGTGATGGTTCCGTGTGGACTGCTACATTGTCCTCCTTCCATCTGTATTCTGTAGATTGGCCGGCGCATCTACAACATCTCTAGTTTTTGTAGATGTTTCATGGGCGAAGGTAACCACTTACCATCAGGTGGTCCTTCTGCTCGTTTGCCATCCATTATCCATAAAAAAAAAAAAAAAAAGATGAAACTTCACAGCACGATTGCTCATATATGCTCATATACCTCAGAATAACACGTTGGCTACAATATAAACATGTCTTCTAATTTAAATATGATGTAAATATAAGTACGTATATGAACTAAAATCTACTAAGATCTAGTTATTATACAAACTCAATAAACTAAAATAGACGTAGTAAGATAAAATAAGGCCACCAGCGTTAATTTATTCTCGCGTGTCAAAGGATTGTCAAAGTTTGTATCATCCTTCAGGGCATTCTGTATAGGGATTTTGTAATAATTTACATAATTGTCAATTCCGCGCCGACAATTAGCGTCTCCTCCATTACGGTAATTGCCTTTTTCTCTTCTCGAAATAACCCTTCTCGTTTTAATTCGGCCTCATTACAACCAGCTATGAATGTTTTATTCGGAACAAAAATGATCCATTGGAATTTCATTAGTATTTCTTGAAAAGCACTTTGTTTTGAGGTTTTGTTCATTATGGCTTTGTTTGTTGGTATTTCGAGAAGTAAAATATTTTTTGTTTGTTACCGACGTCGGGTTACTGAAAGTGGTGGCTTTGAAGGAATGTTGGTAATATAATGATTTTGACACTTATTGTGTCTTTGACTCTTACACAAAAAGGGATAGTCAGTCAGAAAATAATAAAAATTGAATTGAAGTTCCAATTTCAATATTTAAACTTAAATATTTGTTATAATAAATATGTTTTTATAGATATTAAATTACACATATTGTATATAGACAGCTACTGAGTTGATGATGATGAATTGATACTGATCAAGGAATGCCGTGTCACGGGTGTCGAAGACTACCTACTTTAACCATTTCTCATTGAAAACGATCTTTAAAACAAATAATACACAATAGATCCCACAAAGTACATAATTACGCAACTCAGGCGCGTTCTAACTTCGAATACGAAATAAACTGTTATTGATATAGAGCAAGTTCTCGTCGGCCGATTCCATAAACTTGTATTGGTTTTCTTTGTCGCTACTAGATACAGCTGGTGTTTTCATTATGCCTTTTATATTATTGCCGCTCCTCCTCCACTCCGCTACGGACAGACAATGCAACATTACTGTCTAATCATTATTGTTCGCCTTTATACATTTTTGTAATGACTTGTTCTTGTAAAATACGCTAAATTATTGGTTATTAGATGACCTTTTGGGAAGGAGTCGGCGCCGCGTGGTACGGTCTCAGATCAGTTTACATTTGGGGCTGATAACGTCATAAAATATTTATGGGTTATTGTACACGAATCGCAAATTATCAGACGAGAGAGGTGCAGCGCAGTGGCGCCAGCGCTGTCTGTTACCGAGCTGGAGATTACTGCTTGTGATAGTATGTTAACTTATTTTGTGTTTATAATTCTTAAATCTGACTACTTAAGCCATTTAAAGTACAAAGAAACTGTACTTTGTTGCTATTTTTAGCTTCACGCTTCTTCTATCATAGCAAGGCAAACAGAGACAACCTAGACTGTTGTGCGTTGAGTGGCGGAATTTAACGACCTTTGTCTTACCAGATAAATGAAAATCATTGAAATACAATCATTACCTTGAGTGGTGTTCGAACCTACAACCATAATCATCATATCAAACTGAATCGACGGCACAAACTTAAGCTACATGGAATTATAAAATGACAAATGGCAGTTAATATCAAAATAAAACAATGCCTTGGCAGTTATAATTAAGCGACGGGTCATATATGTTTACATGTTTATACTCCGCGACCCTCGAGGAGCGCTCATTACAATTATGTGAATATGTTGAAACGATTATGAAACTTGAGTTTCTTGTGTTTGAGAAGTATCTATAAATATATAGTTCTTGCGTTACTGAGTTACTGACAAACATCGCATAACCAAGACTACTGGGCATAGAGAGCTAAGATTTAGCACGTAAGCTCTTTGGAAAGTGCAGTTAGTTTTCCACCCTCCGACCGAATTCGAGACTGCGTATTAAGTGGCGGAATTTATCCTCGCGTATTTATTTTAGTTACTGTTAATAATATTAGAATTAGAATATACATTTTGCAGTTAAGGTTAACATCGAAATACTGTAGGCGATGTGAACAAAATATTTTTAGAAGATGACAAGGACTAATTGTGTGTCTACTTTTAAATGTGTTTTGGTTTAAGGCGTAACATTTCAAAGGGATAACCACTTATAAAAGTGGAAAATGGTCTCGTCAATTCTTTGTACTGTGATACTATAGAAAGGTATATATTTATACATTGTCAAAACTCGTTGACAACGCGAAAACAATAGTTTAAGAGACAATAACCTCCTTAGCATTCCTTCGATTACTTTTCTTTAGCCAGATTTATAAAGAACACAATAACCAGATTAATAATATTATCTTCAAAATATATGCAAGAAATGTATTAATAGTAATCCTAAAAGGCTAAGAAATATTAATATAATGTAAATTCTTATTAAAACTAGGTTAAACTTTTATAGACAATTTCGTGGGTAAATGATATGAATCCCTATATATACTTGATTTGCAAGAAGCCGTGTGGACGCCGCGTGGCGCGATGGTAGGGGGGAGGGCGGAGGGCGAGGGGCTCCTTAAAGTTTCGCAAAAAATGCGGAACGAAACAAAATTTGATCCCATTTAATAAAATATTAACATTTTTTTAAGGCTTCTGTTTTTTATTGGGCCTTCTATCATTACTGAAACTCGAAGCTTATTTAAGATCGATTTCGCGGTAGAGTCTTCCACACAGCCACTTATCAAATGTCAAATTACCAATTTGTACATTATAATTTTTGTAAGAATACTATTTTTAATTGAAAATACTATTTTCATTTCCTGGGCTTGGTAACTAGGCTAAGCGCGGCGTTGAGTTCCGCCACTCAACACGCAATGCCTCAATTTGGCGGAAAGTGAGGAACGGAATTGTTGTAAGAGAACGGAGTGTCTTAACACTAGGTTCTCAGGTTCTCTCTGCCTACCCTGCTATATGTGGGATACAGCGTGAAGTTAAAAAAAATAAAATAATAATTTAATTGAACACGATTGGTTGTGGCTTCGATTCACCCTCGGCAGAATGATTATTTTAAATTATTTTCATTTCCCCGTTCTAGCGGATAGTGTAGAACGGAGTATCATGACACTAGACACTAGACCTCTCTCGGACCATCCTGCGATGCGCAATAAAGCGCGAAGCTAAATTAAAAAAAAAGGGATAACTAGTTATTTCTTTATATCAATTTAATTTTATTGCGTCAAAGTTTCATAATATCTAACAATCAGTACAAGACGGAAATAGATAGTAGAAAACTAACAATAGTTAGTGAGCGTAAAGTAGTCGGTGCGAGCTTAATCCCGGTATCTCGTCGAAGTCTAACCTTTAATGAATCGCTTGCCTGTCCTGTTGTTGTGTGGAGCCTTTCTAGTGTAATATCATAGTTACCCGTAGAATTGACAGTTTCTAGGAAGTATCTTTTCCATTTTTAGAAATGAAGATGTTATTGTTTAATAAGTATTACACGCTTACTGAAATTTTCACAATATATAATATGTTATTTGTTTCTAATACTTTAACTTAATGACGTCATGGCGATGTGCAACAGCGAATGTCGTTCGGTTCTCAATCTAGGCTTTGGGCGGAAATTAGAAAATGGAATGTCTTGTCACTAGATTCTCTTTGACTACCCTACATTGCGACAACTTAGTTCGAGTAACTGGTTCCCAGGTTCAGTAGGGAGTATTTTTTTTTATGAGTATTAACTTTCTGTACCATTAAATTCAGAGTTAATAAGAACCTGCGCAAGAAACTCAGCAAGACTTCTTCTGAAGTAAACAATTTACAAATTCATAAATATAATAAGTGTCTCTTACGTTTTCTAAGATCTTATTGTAAAAGCGTGCACATTATCCCAAATGAAATAACTATAAACTCAATGCAATCGAATTACGGTTAGGTTCGGTTAGGTGGTAGGAGGTTCGTCCTCCGACTGGCTCGCGACCACTATCATGTCAAAGACGAACCGCCAAATATCTAATGATGTGTTCCGGTTCGATGGCATGTAAGCCAGATTTTCCCCTTTCCCACCCATCCTTTCCCCAAAATGTGGTGGATCTGATAGTGGACTACTACATTGTCCCCCCTTCCATCAGTATCCTCTAGGTTGGCAACGCATCTACAACATCTCTGGTGTTGTAGATGTCTATGGGCGAAGGTAACCACTTACCATCAGGTGGTCCTTCTGCTCGTTTGCCGTCCGTTATCAATAAAAAAAAAAAATACGGTCGCGGTAATTTTATGGCTATTTTGTATAATATTTAATATTTATTTGTTGTTTAAGTTTAAGGAAACTGCACTTAACTGTTTGCTCTCATAACGATTCCCCTTCCCCACTCCCCATGCACTCCCCACTCCCCGTCATGATCTTAATCAACAATACAGCTTCGCAGAGATCAAACACGTACGCCGCCAGTGATTACCGATTCATTTGTGTCTAAACGGCGAGCGAATAACAAATGAACGAAGCGTTATTGCAATTTATAATAATTTGTGTGATTTATTTTATTTTCATATAGTGATGTTTTACAAGATATTTAATGTTAGTATAAGTCATTTATAATGAATAGTCCGACATGGGTGACTGTGAAACGCTATAGTTGAGGATTCATCATGAGGTTGAGGATCATGTGGCAGGGTAGAAAGAGGTAACTAGAGAACCTAGTGTTAAGACACTCCGCTCTCTTTCAACATTTCCGTTCCCCACTTTCCGCCGGATTGAGGCATTGCGCGCTGATTGGTGGAACTCAACGCCGCGTTTTGCCTTTGTAACCAAATCCAAGTGGGAATCGAACCCACAACCTGTCGCGTTTACAGTCGCACGTTTGTGCCTCTGTGCCAAGATAAGCGTATATATTTAATGAATGTATTTAATACATTTTTACTTTGGAAAGGTAAAGCGGCACTACGTTCTCTCCAACTATGCGATAACTATGCTAGGGAAGTCGGTACATATGTACCGACTAAATATATATTTAGGGAAGCCGCTATAGGATGTAAAGTTATTTAGTAATTTCATTTTACAATTAAATTTTGGTGATGACAGTTTTTTTGGGGGGTTTTAGATGTCAGAGTTTTGTTTTTTTTCAATCTTAATAACAATTCAACCTCCGCATTTTCCTGGCGACCTCTTTTTTGGATTTCATACTTGCATTTTAAAAATTGCACTCCCAAATTTTACCACAAAATTTATTGTCATTTATAAAAGGTAAGACGATGGGAACCGTGTTGTATGAACGCTTCGCCACTGATATCTACTATGCTTTGTATAACTCATAATTAAAATTTATTAACAAAATAATAACATCGGCTACATATATATGCTTTGGTGAATTTTATTATGAATAGCTTAAAATCTAAGTCAGATCTTAATTAAATATAAATGAGACCAAATCATAAGTTCTAGCTATCACATCAAAAAAGAATCATCGAAATTGGTTCACCCAGTAAAAAATTATGAGGCAACACACTTAAAAAGTACAGTCGAATTAAAAACTTCCTTTTTTGATGTCAGTTAAAAATTAAAATAATCCACCATATATAGATGTGTCGGTGTAAGTCACACGTGATTAATACTGTTTTTGTATGCGGAATAAAAGTTTATTTTAAATAAATTGTATTTTATTGGTGTTCCAAATTCATTGCTCTAAAAACTATGTCAGCCATTGAATTGGACTTCAAAGTGCTATTTTGAACGCACATATTTTATTTGAAATCAAAATAAAAAACATACTTTTACATTTACAAGCTGCAAATATAAAAACATTTGCAGCTACGAGTAGTACATGGTTTATATGAGAGATGCAGTCTGTTGGTTTATATCATTAAAAATCGCAAACACGTGTTTTGTAAAATATTTATTATATTAAAAATGTTAGAGCTGAAAGCGATTCTTTAGTAATTTGAAAAAATTTAATAAAAAAGAAAAGCAACAAATAAAATGAATTAAATAAGCTTTTACTTTAACGCCTGTCGTGGCGTTGAGGCACAAGCATGCGACTGTAAACGCGATAGGTTGCGGGTTCGATTTTTACTCCAAGGAATGGATTTTTCATTTCCTGGGTTTGGTAACAAGGCAAAGCGCAGCGTTGAGTTCCGTGACACAGCACGTAATGCCTCAATTCGGCTGAAATTATTAAAATTAATAAAAAAAATAGATCTTAGTTAAATTTAAATGGGATCATATCAAAGGCACTAGTTATTATACACTTTATAAAATTAATAATTAAAATTTTATCAAGGGTGTTTGATGGTAGGAGATTCGTCTCCGTCTGGCTCAAACCACTGTGCATGTCAGACAGACGCCAAAAATATATTTATGATGTGTTCTGGTTTGATGGCATGCAAGCCAGGTTTTCCCCTTTTCCACCATCCTTTCCTAAAATGTGAGTGGTTCCGGAGGTGTGGACTACACATTTAATCCTCCATCCGTCTGCTTATCCTCGGTTGGCGACGCATCTACAACATCTCTGGATGTTTGCATGAGCCATTCATAAAACGAGTAACACTTACCATCAGGTAAGTCCTTCTGCTCGTTTACCATCATTAATATAAAGAAAAAAAATAAATAAATAAAAACAAACGTCAAATAAAATTCACTAAAAAGTAACATTATTATTACGAATCACTCGAAATCTACTTGTCAGGTCTTAACTAAATTTGAATGGGAATCATAAAGAATTGTCTATTTAATTAAAAGTTATGTGTAACATAAAAACGACTAAGACCTTCTTCCTTTTAGTTTCAGTTCGAAACTGCGCTGTAGTGCTTACGTGTGTACGTAAATACATAACAATATGTTTAGGAAATTTATTTGTACATGAGTAGAGGTAGGGGCCGAGAGGTATAACAGTGAAATCTCTCTCTATAATCTACTAAAGATCTCGGCCTGTCTAGAACTATTATCGATTCGTTTCTTATATATTGTAATATGTTTGCAGTATATCTTGAGTGATGACTGACGTGTTTGGCAGTTGCGTATTATTCCACTGTGGTTATCATCTTCTTTGCGTTGATGTGTCGTTGCGCATTATTTGCACCTGCACCTTTGCACCCTAGGCGGCGGTGTAGTAAGGATCTTTCAAATTTGATTAGGTAAAGAAGAAAAGCGCGGACAGCAGAGGTGAAGATCTATGCGCATTTAAAGAATTTATAGCCTACACGTTGTGTCGTAAAATCTCCCTTTTGCACTCTAAAACTCCTCTGTTTGTAACGCGATGATCACCACGGTGAATTCTGGATTGTTAAGGAGATTCTTCTCTGTAAAATTGAATTCATTCAGAAAGAGACAAGCTTACAAGAATTAAATAAAAAAATCAATACTGTATTCATTAAATCCATCACGGCGCTATATGTTTGTTGTAAATTCACTCATTTGAAAATTGTTTTAATTACTATATAATATCTAAGCATGAGTTAAATCACTTTGGGATTTTAAGCTGTTAACTATTTAAAATGTTTTTAATTAAATTATATTATGATATTTATTGCTGAAGTTAAAACTACATTTTCAAGTATAAGTTTTTAATTAAAAAATAATCGGCGCAGTGAGACAACGCGTCTGACTGTAAGCACAGTGTTGTGAGTTCGATTCCCACTCGAGGAATATTACTTAGAAATTCTCAGACAAAGCTGGTGACGACACAGCAATATGAAAGTTGTAAACATCGGCGTGCTTCAGTAGAATAAGCTTTGCTGGGCAGCGGTATTTACAACTACTGTACAATGTGCAACTACTTGCTAACAAAATGTTAACGAAATGCTGCGTTCGACCAAAATATTATACGAGTTTACTTCTCTTAGAGAAATCTTAGTAGAGTTGAGTGTGCAAATTCAAGCAGGTGAAATCTTTATGTTTTCTTCTTATTACTTATTGTTTGTAGATATCGTTTATAAAAGTTAAATTATAATTTTTGTATTTCGTACTTATTATATGTACTATATCAAATACTTAGTCCATTATAACTACTGACTGTGTTGATCTCTGATATCCAAATACTTTATATATATTTTTACAGAACCACGCTTTGCAAAACTGGGTACTGAGGCAGAACATAATTGTTCTCTAGAGTGGGGATCGAACCCACAGGCAGCAACCATCGCGATTTTATAGTCTAACACAGATTATTTTAACATGTGAAATAAAATTATTTTTTAAATTTTGTAGGTATCCAAGAGTAGATGTTTTGCTGTATTAGGTATTTTAGCTTAAATATTGTGAGAAAAGGGTAAAGTACAAAAATAACTATTTTATTATCTCATTTAAATTTTAAGGTTTTAAATTTTTTATTATATAATCACTTGTTTCTTTTTTTTAGGCTCACGTTGTATCCCGCATTTGTTTTGTATTTTTAAATAAAAACGAAAATGAAATAATAATGTTACTTAGGAACAATAAAACTAGTTGTTGTTTGGTGGTAGGAGGTTCGTCCTCCGTCTGGCTCGCGACCACTATCATGTCAAAGACGAACCGCCAAATATCTTATGATGTGTTCCGGTTCGATGGCATGTAAGCCAGGTTTTCCCCTTTCCCATCCATCCTTTCCTCAAAATGTGGTGGTTCCGATAGCGGACTATTACATTGTCCTCCCTTTCCATCTGTATCCTCTAGGTTGGCAACGCATCTAGTACATCTCTTGTGTTGTAGATGTTCATGGGCGAAGGTAACCACTTACCATCAGGCGGTCCTTCTGCTCGTTTGCCATCCGGTATTCACAAAAAAAAAAAATAGTAGTTGGTACAAAATATAGTCACAGCAGCTCGCGGCAGCTTTAACGGTCGCATAAGACGTACACCTAACGATCGCAGTAAGTAATCCCGAAGGAGTACTATACATTACACTTAATCGTTCCATGACTGCAATTCGCGGTGGAGTTTCGCTAGACACCCAAGAGACTCTCCTTAACCCTGATCGAAATCCTTTCCAGACCCGCTCAAAATGCACCTAGGTCCCGCCGGAACCCGATCGGAATCCGTCCGAGACCTGCCCAAAGACACGCAAGACCCGACTGTTCACAGATCGAGACCAGCCGAGACTCTCCTGAGATCCGCTTCAGACCTGGAAATAGCTTACATAGTTTTCCTATGCTTGCATTGTAGTCATCATAACATTGTTATAATAATAATGATGTTTTTATTTATTAATATTGAGGCATTCGTGGCGTATTGGAAATCTCCGTAAAGGCAACTGGTTATGAGTTCGATTACTACTCGGGGAAAAGATTTATTACAGTTTAGCTGACCTTCTATTATTTTACAAAAAAAGTCAAAATCAATCATACATACTATTAGCTATATAATAAAACAAACGTTTCTTTCAGAGCTTAGTGTGCGTGACACTGCCAAAATCTTTAAGGTAAAAATGTTACAACGTCATTTCTCTGTATAGAAAACATATTGTATGTCAATTAAAAATACATACATACATAGCTTCACGTTGTGTCCCGCATGTAGCAGGGTAGGCATAGGGAATCTAGTGTTAAGACACTCCGTTCCCCACTTTGCGCCGAATAGAGGCATTGCGTGCTAAGTGGCGGAACTCAACGCCACACTTTTGCCTTGTTACTCAGGAAACGAAAAAATCTCATTACCTGGAGTGGGAATCGAACCCACAACCTGTCGCGTTTACAGTCGCGCGCTTGTACCTCTGCGCTACGACAGGCGTTAAATTAAATAAATTTAAAATTAAAAAGTATATATTGTCGAGGAGTTAAGAAAAAATATAATTTAGGTAGAGTAATCGAGTAAAGTTGCCAATGGACATGTTCACTGACAACGAGTAGGCAGCGACTATCGCGCGACTGCGGGCTGCGGGACGCGGGGCGTGGGCTGCGGGACGCGGGCTGCGGGAACGTTGGCCGACTGCCATACATATATTCACTGTATTTTTTATCACCGCGGCAACAGAAAATTTATTCTAATTTTTACGCTTCCAAAAACTTTTTAATTAAACGTAGCGGTGGTTAATGCGGTTCAAGTGGACGTATAACCTTTGTGTACAGCGTGCTGCGTTAAATTACGTAACCGTTATTATTACAAAATATCATGTTTATTATATTTAATAGAATTATCTTATTTTAAATATATTTAATTATATAATGTTAACATTATTTATACCAATGGGTGAAATGTCACAATTCACAAATGTGACGCGAAAACTGAAATGAGCTAATCACGTAAACTTGTAAAGACTCTACTATTACGAAAGGGAACTCATTAAAATATGCATTTGCAGAAGTGATTTTCGAGCCATTTATAAGTTATACTAATTTCGTGTACACGATGGATGTCAGTTCAAATCCAACACGAAAAAATGTTTATTACATTTTTAAATATTTATTTAAAAATGTTCGAAAAGCAATAAAAATAATAAAAATAATAACAATAAAAATAAGAAAATAAGCCCGCAGAACGGCTCCAGTAACGAGCTGTTGGGAGTAGCGACCCCACGGACCTGAGACACCCGGAGGGGAATTATAATTTATCCCCGCCTCTGACTTGCCTTCATTGGCCGGCAGAGTGGAGCGCAAAACTATATGCTCGGAAGGGTGGGAAGTGCTCCAATCTGCGTAATAACGGTCTCGCGATGGTGAAACCGGTACACACCTCTCGACACCCTTAGCCCAGCCACACCGATGTTGCGCCCGAGGCACTACGCCGCTTTGTGGGGGCCGGCATCTAGTGGGAGGCTAGTCACCATCCGCTAACCTTTCAATTTGAGAGTGTTGAAAGGCGGACGTCCGGTAGTCTCAATCAATAGCCCAGTACTTAGTCCATCGAAACTCCATTCCATAGCCCCATTTTAGTTTTCCATATGTTCCATGGCTCCTACACGCATTGACCGGTGACCATCTTTGAAGTAATTGCCTATGGTTACTCAGAGATGGATTCCGGTCAATGCGTCAGATAAAAAATATTGTTTGTCTCAAAGGGGCCTCTACGTGTTGGACCTGTGTCCCCACGCAAGCCTTCCAAAGGATGCGTCAGATTAAAAAATATTGTTGTCTCAAAGGGGCCTCTACATTATTTGGACCTGTGTCCCCATAAACCTTCAAGGATGCGTCAGATTAAAAAATATTGTTGTCTCAAAGGGGCCTCTACGTGTAGGACCTGTGTGTCCCCACGCAAGCCTTCCAAAGGATCGTCAGATTAAAATATTATTTGGCTCAAAGGGGCCTCTACGTGTTGGACCTATGTCCCCACGCAAACCTTCAAGGATGCGTCAGATTAAAAATATTGTTGTCTCAAAGAAAGGGGCCTCTACGTGTTGGACCTGTGTCCCCACAAGCCTTCCAAAGGATACGTCAGATTAAAAAATATTGTTGTCTCAAAGGGGCCTCTACGTGTTGGACCTGTGTCCCCACGTAAAGCCTTCCCAAAGGACTCCTTCCTTCCTTCCTTTCCTTTGAACCCGAGAACCTGTAACGAGATATAAAAATAATAAATAATAAAAAACATAATTTAAGCATTTATATATGATTGTTTTACTATAGTATAAGTATAGTTAAATAATTTTAGAGCGGCATAATTAGAAGTACTGCAGTAAAATATACGCCCCGTGAAAATACAATTATGTTTCTAACATAAACTAAAATGAGTACCGTTTTTGTGGTCCATGTCATTACCGGTGTAGTTGTTGATATTTTAGAAATATTTTGTCATTTGGAAACTGTGAAGGACATTTGTAATGAATATATTAAAATAGTAGAATAAATTGTTAATGTGTTTATCTAAATAGGAAATGCAAGTACATTTTTTCTCCTTTCCCACCCATTCTTTCCCCAAAATGTCGTGGTTCCGATAGTGGATTAGTAAATTGTCCTCCCCTTCCATCGTCTTTTATCGTCTTTTATCGTCTAGGTCGGCAACGCATTTACAACATGTTGGTGTTGTTGATATCCATGGGCGAAGGTTAGGTTAGGTTAGCACCAAACCACCTAATTGTAACCACTTACAATTAGGTGGTCCTTCTGCTCGTCTGCCATCCCTTATCCATTAAAAAAAAAACATGAAATATACATACAGGGCTAAAAGTTACAATTTTAAAAACCGATGAGAAAAAAGAATCTCCTTAGTGGTCAATGGATTCGGTATCTGGCTATCGGACCCATCATTTTACTAGAAAAGGTGCTTACAGCAGTGCCTGAGATTTACAACTTAGGTATAGTCCTTTTAAAATGCATTACCGCTAACCGCGCTCTTCTCTCTACCTAAGTAATTTAAAAAAAACTATTGCAATTTTAGAACTCCACAAACAAAATTCAAATATAACGAGAGATGGTATAATATGTTCGTAAATCGTATGTAAACAGAGTGAAATCCAGTTAATATTTTTAAAAAAATCCAAGCCCGAAGATAATCCCGGCCATTAAATTCCTACCAGCGCCGCTACAAAGCGAAACAAACGGGTCTCGCGAACAATGCAAAAAGCCAGAACACTGTCGTCGGACAGCGTGAGCGACGGTAATAGAGACGTACACGCTGCCTGCACGCTCCCTACACCCTGCCTGCGACTACATCGCCTTTCGTCGGTAGTTTTATAGCTCTCATCTGATGTACTATTACAGCTTAATTGTGAATGGATGATTTTTTGTTTTTATTTTTTGGTTGCTTGCTTTGAATTGAAATAATGAATTAGGAATCTATACTTTAATTAAACTAAATGTATTAAAAATAACAACCTCAATTCGGCGAAAAGTGGGGGATGGAGTTTCTTAATACTAGGTTCTTCCCTCTGCCTACCCTGCTGTATGCGGGTTACAGCGTGAAGCTAAAAAAAAATCTTCATTATAATAAAAGGTTACATAAAATAGTGTGTGTTCTATGCGATTGTAAGAATATAGGATTTTTTAATTTTTTTGTTTGTCTGTCAGCTTATCAGCTATCTATGAAACTCCATGGATTTGAATTTAAGTTTTATATTGTTAAACTATAAAAAATAAATGAATGCCATTTCAACAAATGTTGTTCAGTATAATGGGCAGTTCTCGTTGATGTTAAAAATCCAAGGTCTACAATATCTGACGTGGAACTCTAACGTTAAGGATCTCTCTTCCTCCCATTCCCTTTCAATACAACTAGCAAGTTAGTTATGAAAATAGTTTGTTTGGTGGTAGGGAGGTTCGTCCTCCGTCTGGCTTCGCTGCTATGACCACTATCATATCAAAGACGAAACTGCCAAATATCTTATGATGTGTTCCGGTTCGATGGCATGTAAGCCAGGTTTTCCCCCTTCCCACCCATCCTTTCCCCAAAATGTGGTGGTTCCGATAGCGGACTACATTATCCCTCCCTTTCCATCTGTATCCTCTAGGTTGGCAACGCATCTAGTACATCTCTTTGTGTTGTAGATGTTCATGGGCGAAGGTAACCACTTCACCATCAGGCGGTCCTTCTGCTCGTTTGCCATCCGGTATCCATAAAAAAAAAAAAAAAATTATTTTAGTGTGTGTTTTATTTAAAATAGTTAATTTGCAGTTTGAATACGTGTGAAGCCGACATGTAGCAGGAACAAACAATGTGGGGCGGCGTAGCGCGGCGCGGACACCGCTCTGCCGCTACCCGATTAATTATGGGTTTAGGCTTATTAATTATATCATTATCGGAACATATACTACACACTACATACTACATACTATAGTAACTATTGCGTTTCATTAGGATTAGTGTTTTGAGTGATTACAACTGTAAATGATTAGAACCACGGCTCAATATTTACGTTTTAAGCGCTACAATCATTAATAATGATTTATATTATGAATTATTGGAAATGTATACAATTTTCAGAATCTCTTGTTTTATTATGTGAAATTTTTTATACTAGTCGTTATTCGCGACTTTGTTCGCGTGGTCAATGGCACTCCATATTACATCCTATAGTATAATGTTTATATGTAATTCAAAGACCTTAAAGAAGCTCGATTTTTTATTTCTTGACAACAATCATATCTGCGAAAATATATTTTTTTATTTAAAAAAGGATTCCAAGTCTTTTTTAATACATCTAAGAATATGTGTACAAAGTTTCATGATAATCGGTTGAGTAGTTTCGGCGTGAAAACGTAACAAACAAACTTACATTCATTTTTTAATATTAGTAGGGATGATATCATTCAATCTCACGTAGTGTCTTGTATTGTGTATTAATGTTTACTTTCTTAATATTTATTTATTTATTTATTTATTTTATTCTTTATTACACCAACAACAATTACAACAAAAACAAAAAGAAAAACAAAAGAAGTAAGTAAAATTTTGGTGTAAAGGCGGCCTTATCACCACAGGTGATCTCTTCCAGGCAACCCCTACCATGGAAAAGAAAATAATGTGCAGAGATATAGATAGGTTGGCGTACAAATGATATAAATATTTTCTTAATATAATAAACTTACTTAAAAATTTACAATCTATAAATTACATACAACGCGTAAGTGATGCCCCTGGTGTTGAAAGCGTCCATAGGCCACGGTAACCACTTACCATCAGGTGGGCCGTGTGCCTTGTTGCCACCGTCGTGGTATAAAAAAAAAAAAAAAAAACATGCAAGCTGACATAAATAACTATAAAAATACATAGTAACGAATATATAATTGTATAAAACAATGTAAAGTTAGAATGCAAACGAATATTACATTTCAATTTTTCAACAATTCATTAGTGTATAATTATTTTAATTAATTATGATTTATAAATCATCTTGTTCATGTTCATTTGGAAATTATTAAAATAATTGTTGTTTTAAACAGCGAATAAAATCACCCATCTCACCCTGTTGTGTCGTGGCACAAGCGAGCAACTGTAAATGCGACGGGTTGTGAGTTCGATTCCACTCCAGGAAATGAAAAAGTTTAGTATTTTCATTTCCTGGGTTTGGTAAAAAGACAAAGCGCGGCGTTGAGTTCCACCACTCAGCACGCAATGACTCAATTCCGTGGAAAGTGGGGAACGGAGTGTTTTAAGACTAGGTTTTCAGGTTCCCTCTGCCTACACTGCTATATGCGGGATACAGTGTGAAGCTAAACAAACAGAGGAAACCAGAGTGTTAAGACACTCCGTTCTCTTTTGACAATTCCGTTCCCGAATTTGCCATATATAAGGTATATTTTTTTATACATTTCGATTAACGATATCTTAATCTGTCATGCACACTTGATGATCAAGGAAGCAGTCATAACCTAGTACAGTTCACATAACTCAGCGGCTCTTGGCGGCGTTCCAACGATCTCCGACGACCTCCGCCGGACTCGCGGGGGTTATCGCTTCTAGCCGACTCGTTTGTTTGGATTTACTCAACAAAGAATTTTAATGATAATAGCACTATTAGATGTGTATTTTATTCTTGCGGTTAGTGTCGTGGCTGTAGTTCTTTTTGTGGTAACCAGATTTATTTGTGTTTAAGACTAGGATTCAGGTGGTTTGGCTTATAAAATAGATTAATTTTGAAACAGGTTACCGTGGTTACGTGGAACAGCGTGGGACTATAAGTGCGTTTGGTTGTGGGTTCGGTCTCCTGCTAGGACAATGATTATTATATTTAAAATATTTTCATTACTCCACTCTGGTAAGGCTTAGCGCGGCGCTGAGTTCTGTAATGCCTTACTTTACTTTCTGTAATGCGTCTATTTCGGGTGGAACGTGGAGAACGCAGTGATTTGGCAAAGCATAAAGCTGCTTAAATTTTAAAATATTTAAATAAATAAGCCTGACAATTTTGTACTGGTATGTGACATGTATAAAAGAGGGAAATTCTTTCATTTTGATTCCATTCAAATGTCTGTTTAAGATACACAATCTATGTTAAAGTTCTATGTAAAAATTTGATATATTATAGTTTTAATAAATTTAAATTGTACGATCTTTTCATGAAATCATTTTTTTTAACATGACGAAAATCATTTAAAAATATTGATATTATTACATTATCCACAGCGGGGTAGTCAAAAAAAACATTTGTATTAAATATTTAGAAAGAAAAAAAATTATATATTTCATGTAAAATTTAAACACACAAGTCAACTACATTTACAAGTCAATTACCTAACTACCGTACCACAGAGGAACTTATAACAAAAATATATATTTTAACATAAAAAAAGTCTTTCGTTCCAAAGATTTGGTAACACATAAAAAAGTGATGTAATGGGCAGGTACTTAAGTAGTGGTATATGAAGCGTTCGCACTAATCTCGAATACTTGTGTACAAGAAGTGGCCCTGAAGGACGCCGTTACTCGAGGCTATCAGAACCACGAGCATAATAAACGATCCTACTGAGAGTTTGCTCTCAGTTCGTAAGGCTTGCTGTGCACATACAGATGTACGTTATTGAGCTATATATTATAATATAGTACCTAAATTAATAATATATATATAAAGAAAGTAGAAGTTGTTAATATTTTCTGTTCTATGTATGTTACTATAGCTAGTGACTTCGTTTTGCGACTAAAGAATTTAAAATCCTTTTTTCCCCTTTTTCATAGGTATTTAGAGAAATCCACTCTTAGTGCTCCCCTAAATTCCCTGAGGTCTACATGCCAAATTTCAGTTTTCTATGGCCAGTAGTTTGGTCTGTATGTTGTCAGTCGATTGACTAAATTCCTTCTCTTTAGTAGGCAGAGATATTCTTTGAAGTGTCCAAATCGAGACATCCATGTTGAGTGGTGAAACTCAACGCTGATCTTTTTTTACTAGGAAATGAAAGAATTTAATAATAAATCCTAGTGAGAATCATATCCATTATCAATCGCCTTTACAACCAGATATTGACCCACTTGCTACGATAGACACAAGATTCTTCTTCTACATAAAAAATACTCCTTAATTAACACAACTATATTACTACAAAGTCAGACCTACTTCCATGAGGTAATAAAATTTTGCAATTTTGAAGGCAAAAAGCAAATAGCACAGTAGGAGTATCTTCTATTTCGCGTGGTCCGCCGACAGCGGCGCGCGATATGAGCCTAACCTATCCCCGGGCGGTAGTTAGCGAACGCTAAAAACGACGACTTCGTGTTGGCCTGGAGCCTAAGCTGGCCTCGATGTCCTTCTACATACAAACTGATTATTTTTCAAATTTTATATTAATACGGTTCATTTGATATGGGTACTTAAGTTATTGTTAAGGTTTTCATGGGGCAGTGGGAACGTTTGATTGTAAATGTCTAGTCGTGAGTTCTATCTAATCCAGAAATGATAATATTAAAATTCATTTTAAGTATGTAGTATATTTAAAGAAATATATTTACTTAACTTAGCTTATCGCTTTATCCCTGACAAAATATTTACTTATTGTTTAGAATTTCATTCAAATGTCTGTATTTTAAATTAATTAGATATTTATTAGAAAAAATTCTTAATCTCAGTCTCACAAACTAAAGGTTTATACCGGAAAAATAATAATAAAAAAATAATTAGGTATATCTGTCAAAAAATGCAAAAATTCGTAATCGATTTAAACTAGCTATAAAAATAAAGCTTAGGAAAGGAAAAGTTATACACTTTTTTCTCCCTCTCCCGCAAATTTTGAAAATTACTTACGTTGTTTCCTGCACTCACCGATTCATTTCCTAGCGAGATATTTCCTACGATACCTGTCATATATTTCTATCACTAAAATCAACTCAAAATAAAAAAGCTTTTATGCCTTTACATTTGGTGTTCATATTTATAACTTTAAATAACTATAAAAAAGTTTAATATTTATTTTCATAATTAAAACTTTGTTTAAAAAAACACGACATTAATTCTCAAACTAACCAAGTTTGTAGAGATAAGTTAAAAGTTAAAAGTCATTAAAAGTGTGAAACAATGGGAATGAAATATTTTCAATTTCACAACTAAGCGCAGTTATTTCGCCACAGCGGGGTAGTGTAGGTCGAATATTTTCCTTTATCTATATAGTATCACTTTTAGCATAAAGGCTATCGTAGTGCAGTGGAACTTGACTGTAAATGAGAGTGTTGTGGGTTCCATCGATCAACACGGGGAACTGGCTAATATGATTATATTTAAAATATATTTTCTTTTTCGTTTTCGTACGACAAAAGTGCGGCGTTGAGTTCCGGCCACTCAGAATCCTCGATATCTTGATTAACGGCGGAAAGTGGAGAATGGAGTCGAGAATTGGCCTGAATTTCATGCTTGAAAATTATTAAAATAAATCAGAAATAACGACTATTATTTCCAAATATTTACAATAATATTAAATAATAACAAAACAAGCAAACTCAGTAGTTGGTTAACTAAAGCCTAACTAACAAACTTGTCCTCTGGGATCATTTTGTCGTCCTGCGAGACCTAACTCTTAATCTAAGTGCTAAATTAGTAAGTAATTCAATCAAAATTCTGCGGTAGCTTTAGTTCTGAGTCTGATCTGGGCTTCTGAGACCAGATCAGAGGTGACCAAACTTCTTTTTTAACAACGGACCTGTCCAATTGTTGATTTTTTACACATTTGTTTATAGTATTTAAAATTATATTATAAACGTTAGATTACAAGGACACGAAATATGAAAAAATGCTTACCAGGCTAAATTCTAGTATCAACAAGATATTCAGAGAGAACCGTTAGTGTCAAGATATTCGTTTTCCGCTTCCTTGTGAATTTGAGATACTTCGCGTTGAATGCTCCTTTATATATTAATATGTAAAATATTTATAATAAAAAAAGGCTAGCTATATGAGCCACAAAACAAATTTTACAGGCCGCGTGCGGCTCGTGGTTGCTCACCCCTGGACTAGGTGATTGAATAGTAACGTAATCAAAATAAATGTATCGTAGTTAGCGCTGGCTGTATGCGCCATAGTTGAGGGTTTCATTCACAGTCGGAGGATATTTATTTTTTAAATAATGAACATTTCTTTGGTCTAGTAAGGTGTAACACGGCGTTGAGTTCCGCTACCCAGCTATATGGAAGGTAAAAACAAAACTTTACCTGGAAATTAAATAATTTTAAGTATTGCTAAAAATCTCGTCCCGATGATATGTAATTTGGAATTTTTTAGATAGCTACTCTATTTATAGCCAGATTATTAAGCCTCCTTAAGCTTAATTTAAAAATTTTGTAGTTGTCGTGCTTATAAATTTCTGTAATCTCCCAAAAAATTCAAGTCGATTTGAATTATTTTATAATTTATAGATTTTGATCGATCGATTTTACGAATTCTCGTTATAAAAAAAAAAGCACGGCAATGAAAAAAAAAAAAAAACTACAGTTATTGACCTTTTAACGGTTTCTATAAGAAATATATAAAAACACAACATTGTTTTTAAAATTATTAACAGATTATTATGTGCCAAGTGGAACTTCCTTACGCAGTATTACAAATATTAAATGGCAAACGCAAAATTCGCTTTCAAAGCTATTTGAAACATATCAAATGAATGAATATAGACCTAAGGGTTTATGAAGGCTGTGTATCAAATGTACAAATTGCAGTTGTTTCAGGAGCATGGGGCAGATTGACGACGACTGGGGGCAGGTCGGGGTGGTCTGGGGCGGATTGAGGCGGTCTGGCCGCGTGGGGCGCCGCTACTAGCAGCCGTCATGTCCCGCGCCGTGACGTGATGATGGCTCGTCGGTAATTAAGTGTCCCGTCAATTGTACTTACTCACTCGTCGAATGTTATTGGATACTCTCTCCAATGAAATAGCGGTTATTTTGAAGTCGTTAGCTTTTTAATAGCTTTCAAATTATGCTTTGTTTGTGTTTCTGTTTATTATGTATTGAATTAGTATTCGTGTATTTGTTTCAGTTTTTCTAAGGTTAAATAAGATTGAGAGGCCTTTACTCATTTTTTTTAATTTGCCTAGATAACGGATAGCTTTATCTAATTTCGTTTCACAATTTATGTTGTGTTAAAAAAGCAACTTTTTCTTATATTAGAATATTTTAGTGTCATACATTTTCGAAATGTACAAATAATTAACTAATCTACGTATAAGAATCGTTTGCATTACGGTTTTAGGTTTTTTATATGTCACAGAAGCGAAGTCACGGTCCAAAACTAGATACAATACCATAACATATAATATAACTAATTATAATCATATAAAGAGATCAATATACGTAGAACGATAACATTTCAATGAAAGTTTGAAACTGCATCCAATTTCTAATTCTAGTTCCAATACGTACGTCTTTTTAAGTGTAAACTATCCATTCCCGTGTAGTCGGCAGTCGGCAGCCGGTAGCCGGTAGTGACCGGTAGCTGGTCGTATGATAGATGCTAATGCCGGCGCTCAGAACTGACCAAGTTTCAATTGAAGCTGGATAGAAACAACAATTATTGAAACTCCGGTGTGATTACAAGTTGCACTCGCCTCGCCACTTGCTGCCCCCTCGCTACTTGTTACTATCGATGTTTTATTAGTGTTGGTTTCTAATGTTGAAGGTAAAGTGGGCACTGGATATGATATGGTATATGGTAGAGATTACAGGAAACAAAAAAATAATATAATATAATATAAATATATTACAAATAATCTTCTATATATAAAACGCTTGACAACTGACATACAACATATACTTGCCTATTTGCCAGCTTATATGCTAAATTTGGCATTTGCTGAAATTTGGCATATAGACTCGTTGAGGAGTGTAGAGAAGTACTAAAGGACGGTTTCTCGAAATTGTTATGAAAACGAGAAACAGTGGGATTTTAGAATTGATAGTACATGGAAACGAAGTCGCGAGATAATGATAGTGCCTTTATATGACATATCATCTGATCTCTGAAATGTAAAATTTTGCATTTTCATTTCTTGGGTTTGGTAACAAGGCAAAGTGCGGCGTTGAGTTCCGCTACTCAACACGCAATGCCTCAATTCGGCGGAAAGTGGGGAATGGAATTGTTGAAAGAGAATGGAGTGTCTTAACACTAGGTTCTCTGATTCCCTCTGCCTACCCTGCTATATACGGGATACAGCGTGAAGATAAAAAAAAAATCTCTGAAATCTCTTTCATCAATCATCATATGAATTAGGTAAAAAGTACCTAAAGTACCTAATGACCTAAGTACCTATGATAAAGGTCAATTGAGGTACCTATTCTCACTACCATGGCACGCGTGAAAAAAATTTGAAGCTACAACTAAGCTTTACATATAGTAAAAGAAAATTTGTAGTTATTTATAACATTGTACACAAAAGGATTTATAAGGGTGTAATTACGCTTATATTCTGTTTATCTTCGGACACAAACTAATCCTCGCAAACTAGCGACGTCCACGTTTATCAGTAACCGATAACAGCGATCGTTCACCACACTGGGTGTCGGGGTGTCGGGGTGTCAGTGTCAGGTGTCAGGGCTTCAGGTGTCGAGTGTCGGCTCTGGAGGCACGTCAAGTGAAAAACCTACGCATGCAATTTGATATGTCCTTCTTTATTTTTTGTATCGAAGTATGTAGGTAAGTTTATGCTTTAAAAAATCATATATTGATTGTATTTGTAACTTGTAGTCACTAATATTGAATTGTACTT
This sequence comes from Philaethria dido, assembly GCA_033558755.1. Lineage (NCBI taxonomy): Eukaryota > Metazoa > Arthropoda > Insecta > Lepidoptera > Nymphalidae > Philaethria > Philaethria dido. Next base: position 12,439 of record JAKGSA010001241.1, on the reverse strand, counting down.
TTAAAAATTAAAACCAATTTGAGGATACATTTTTTACAATAGTTTTGGTTTGGTAAATAACAGAATATTTATAATTGTTTTTGTGTACATACCTACCGATGTTTTTATGGTAAGTATTTTTTTTCTAACTTCACGCTTTATCCCGCATATAGCAGGGTAGGCAGAGGGAACCAGAGAACCTAGTGTTAAGACACTCCATTCTCTTTTAATAATTCCGTTCCCCACTTATGGTAAGTAAGCAGCTTTATTCCGTAAAGCAAGGTAAGTAAGTAGCTTAATGTTGAGTGGCGGAACTCAACACCGCCGTTTGGATTTACAAGATCGTTTAATTTAAATTCCCCTGAATGGTAAAAGAACCTACAACCACTGCGCTTATTGTCAAACGTTGTTCCACTGCGTTACTAAGGCGCAATGTTCTTTTACTTTTAAGTAATTAAGACAAAAATACCTATATAAAGCGACTAAATTTATAAGTCGCGAAGTAAGAACGCCTGCGGTCATAAATCTAGCAAAAACAAGTCATCTTAGTAAAAATCTAGTGCAGACTCCGGCGGTGCGAGTAGGTATATCTCATAGTTCTATTTTACTTTGTATCTCATAAAACTGAGATAATATATTTTATTCATAATTTTGGCAATTTTGTCTCTATTTTCATGATGTTTTTTTCATGTTCTTCTTTAATATAAGCTTGCTCCAATCAAAGTTAGGCGTATAATAATAATATTGAATATTTGAGCCGACTTCGATCTCAATCTCAGTTTCTCAATTCAACTATTTTTTTTTATACGTGTGACACACAAGTAATAACTTCTTAGTGGGTGAACCAATTTTGATGGTTATTTTCTATATGACGGCTATTGCTTGTGATGTGGTCCCATTTAAAATTAGCTAAGATCTGACGAGTAGATTTTGAATAATTTGTAATATATTTTTTTTATATGATAGCTGGTGACGTGAAATTTATGAGTTATACGTAATTTCACCTTTTAATGCCCTTTGTTGAAGTAATTTTTCTTTTTTTATTAAAATTTATATTATATTCATATTTTTAGGAAATTTGTTTGCATTTCAGTAAATAAAGTTTATTAGTATAATAATAATATGGAATAATTTATTACAGAAGAAAATTATTACGAACGATATTATGATATCAAACAAAAAAGAATTAAAAATTGGTTCACACAGTAAAAAGTTATGCGGTAACACACACAAAAAAATACAGTCAAATTGAGGATCTCCATTAAAAGAGATAATTTTTTTTTACCTTAACCCCTTAAATGGTAATGACGAGTGTTGCCCGCAAACATTTTCTGAGCCAAATTACACTTTTGTCATTATTTTATAAATATGTTTTTCTACAGATTAAATAAAATCCATATTTTTATAAATATACTCATTAAAGTTAAAATATTTTAGTTTTATTTTCTGATAACACAGAAACAGAGTTGCACGCATGTTTCTTCGAAATTAAACCGTAAGGCAAGGAGATAAGAGCTTACTTTAATAAATTAAGACCCGTCCTTATTCTATAAAGTCGTCTATATTTTTATTTAAAATATTTTTAATGCAAATGTATGTCATTTATTGGCATTCTGCTTGCTTCGTGTGCATATTTAAAAAAAAATCTTACTGTATTTATGTCACATAAATATAAATCGGTGAGTCCAGAAACAACGTAAGTCCGGATTTTCAAATTTTGCAGAAGGGAGAAAAAAAAGTGTATATTCCTTTCTAAGCTAGTTTAAATCGATTACGATTTTTTGCATTTTTTATGACTTAAGTTGTGTCTACACTCATCAATTCATATATATTGAAGAATAACTACCAATAAATTATTATATAATTTAGTATTTCAACGAACTTACCACAATCTTCGGTAGTATAGTGGTAAGTATCCCCGCCTGTCACGCGGGAGACCGGGGTTCGATTCCCCGCCGGAGAGAACACATTTTTTTTATTTTTTTTTCTTTATATTTTTTAGTATTGTATTATATACTACTTGTTTAACTCATTAAATTTATAATTTTATATATATAAATGTTTATTTTATTTTATATTCTGTAACGTTGTGTAGTGTTATGTTGCCTATTCTGAATCGAATTGTCGCCAACGTCCATACCACGTTGAATACACCGGTTCTCGTCCGATCACCGAAGTTAAGCAACATCGGGCGCAGTCAGTACTTGGATGGGTGACCGCCTGGGAACACTGCGTGACGTTGGCTTTTTGCCTCTTTAACATATTTTATATTTATTTTTTATTTTTTTTTGTACAATAATGATGTTTTTTATTCTATTTAAATATTTCTATGGAAAAAAATTGTATTCCATCACGTAGTTTCCTATGAGAATTATATTTGATTTCTCACTGGATAGATTTTTTGCTATACTATTTTCGGTATAGGCGATAAATTTGTATTTCAACATATGTTTTCACATATGAAATGAAAATTTTAAAGGGAACAATAGTTTATATTGTAATATTCGGAAATATATTTTTGGAAACCCGACGCTTCGAACTCTTTACTGTAGTCTATGGTTACAGATAGAGGTCTATTGTAAAGTTTTCAAATACTAAAATGTACGCGATTAATTCGGTTAAAATAGTTTCATTTAAACTAAGTAAAAATCGCGAAAATCAAAGATCTTAAATTTTTTCATTTAATTTTAACGCCAATTACTCAGCAATACTTCAATATATTACTTTTTTAGTGACCAATACTTTTGAAAAATCCATACAAATTTCAAAAATAATGACATCATTATATTAATACGTGAAGAAAAAACTTTGGATACCTTTTTGCGGTCGAAAGAATAAAAATTAGCATACATATAGTGTTCATGAAGTAGTGCAGAAAACCAATATTTTTTTATTATAATATATTATACTAGAAATATCTGTATTCCGCACATGACAGGGTAGGCAGAGAGAATCTGATAACTCAGTGCTAAGACACTCCGTTTTCATTTAACATTTCCGTTCCCCACTTTCCATCGAATTTAGGCATGGTGTGCTGAGTGGCGGACTCAACACCGCGCTTTACCTTGTTAAACTAGCTACCCAGGAAATGAAAATACTAAATATTTACCCAGGAAATAAAATTTTCGTTTCCTGGAGTGGGAATCTAACCCAAAACCAGTCGAATTCCATAAAAACTGCTATAATTCCTCCTGTAATTTTCCTTAATTTATCCTGAGGCAAATTTTTTACTAGTAGGTGTGCCTATTTAAATGATATCTATATGCTATAAAAATATAGCATAGTATCTAAAGAAATCGTGACGCAATATCTTAAAATTGTTATCATTTCTTCTCTTTGATAAGACAAAGCGCGGTATTAATCTTCGCCTTTCAATTCACAAGGTCAATACAAAAATAAAACAGATATAAAACAGTTTTTTTAATGTAAACAAATTAGAATATATTCTACATGAGTTCATCGTGGTGTAGTGGTACAGCGTCTGTACACGTCGACTGTAAACGTTGTTAGTTGTGTGTTCGATTCTCAATCGAGGTAATAATTATATCTATATACCTATTAATACGTGAAGCAAAAACTTTAGACCTCTTTTTACGAACATTAAGCGGACGGAGGAGCATAAAACTTGGCACACTTACAGTTTATATAGCAAAGGAGTGCAGAATGATGACATCTTTTTAAAATAATGCATAAAACATATATTAAATTAATAAAATAAATGTTACTTATTTATGTGTGTTACCACATAACCTTATATTGCGTGAAACGATTTTGTTAATTCCTTTTTTTATATGATAACTAATGCTTCTGGTATGGTCATACTTAAATTTAACGAAGAGACAAGTAGTTTTTAAGTTATTCGTAAGATTGCTACCTTTTTTATGCGTTTTGTTTAAAGTCGGTTTTCTTTATTTTTGTCAAAATCGTAAATATTATTGAACTAATAAAAAAACTCGAGCAAAGGTGAAAAGTCAGTCAATATTTACCAATATTTACATTCTCAGATAAGCTTATAAATGAAATTCGATGCGGCGTTCAAATGGAAACTTTGTCATTTCTCAACTACTTGCTAACTCCAGTGCTCTGCTGCGCTCGGAGCTGCAACTTGTGTGGTTCTGTTGGTTTCATACGTTTTAAATTTATAACTTTATTTAAAAACTTTCTTCGTGACTCGTGACTTAAAGAAAAATCTACGGTGGTAAATAAAATGTTGACAAATAGTCTACTATTTTTTGTATTTTTGTGGACTTTTGTCATTATGTTTTTGTCAGTACGCCATTCGTGCGCAGTGAGACATCATCTGACAGTAAACTTGATTGTTATTGGTTCGATTCTAACTTAAGAGAATTAGAATACTTAAATTATTTTTATTTTTCGCCTCTTAGCATGAAATGTTTTAAATTCGGACAGAAAACGAAGAACAGAATGTTTTAACACTAGGTTCTCTCTGCCTCAGGGTAGGTATACGGGATAAGTATGAAGCTGTGGTTCTAATTAAGTATAATAAGAAAATATGTGACTGAGAATTAACATTTAATAAATTAATGTGTAAATTGTAATTACTAACAGTAAAAAGAAAAATAATAAAACAGATTCTGATCAATCTAGACTGTAGACAACAAGTGAAGCAAATTCAGAAACGTCTCCTACTTAGTTTCGTTCGCTGATAATTAAAAACCTTTCAATTTATATTTTTCCTCCATTTCTTGAATAGCAATAGTGATTTGAATGCGCTCATAGCTCTAAATCAAACGAGTCCTCTTAATAAAGGAAGCAAAAAACGGGGACTCCCCGCGCTAGAGGGGGAAGGCCCGGATTAACGATGTGGCGATAGTGGAAAACTGAACACTGAAAAGATTCTACTTTGTTAAGTTCTCTTTTATTTTTAGAAAACAATATCTATATCTAAGCTTTGCTAAATTAAATAAACGTTTGATTACTATGAGATTTTTATTTCGTTGTGATTTATATTAAAGATGGTGTTTGTTTTTTGTTTTTTTTTTGTTTTTTATTTGATAAGGTTGTGGCGTAATGGCGTCTGATTGTAAGTACGATTGGTTGTTAGTTCGATTCTTTCTTGGGAGAATGATTATAATTTCATTATTTACCAGAGCAGAAAGACAACGCGCTGCGTTGAGTTCCGCCACTCACCTGGCTATATAAGTGAAAATTTGACAATGAAGTAGCGAACATGTCTTGGTGGGTAAAGAAAACTATTGTGATTTGCAGAAAAAGTCTGAATCTATAATTTTTTTTATTACCGAGTTAAAAATTAAGTTATTTCTCCAAATTCTCCTTTTCCTTAGACTTCACGCTGCAACCCGCATATAGCAGGGTAGGCAGAGGGAATCAGAGAACCTAGTATTAAGACACTCCATTCTCTTTCAACAATTCCTTACCTTAAACAATATAAGAAAACGTTATTTTTAAATCTAGTTGTATGTTCCCATTAGATAATAACAAGTAGCGACGTGGCATCGTGGCGACGTGGCGACGTCACCCGCACTCGCAGCGCGCCTCGCGTTCCTCTACCAACTAAGCAACTAAAGCAGTTTGCAACTCCGACGTGCGGCGGCTGTCCCCTGCGGGTGGAAGTTACCGCATTTTTACAACAAACACTTAGAAATGCTGTCTTTGATTTCGAAATGTGCTTGTACACACTATTTGTTGGTTATTTTAGAAGTATTATTCTTATAAAGTCCGTTTTCATTTCATATATGAAACGCTTGCGTTACTTAGCGATTGACAGACAACGTACACGCACAATTACTGGTCATACAATGTTAAAATTTGGTTTGTAGGCTCCTTGAGGAATGTAAGGAGCACAAAGAGAGGATTTCTCGAAATTCGTACGAAAACCATGAAAATAAATTTTAGGTTTTATAGTCCATGTACACGAAGTCGTGGGATGCTGTTAGTAACTAATATTACGTAGAACTATTGCTATTCGAGTTAGTTTGAATTGAATAATTATTTTGCGTGAAATCTATGTTTTTATTCCACCGTGACTCTTCTCAGCATCACGTTTTATTCCGCTCAGCGGGGTTCAGAGATAACCTGTTGATGTGATGTTTTGATTCCTCCTCCACTTGACGTCTAAACTAAAGATATTGTGTGTTAATTAGTGACATTAATTGTCGCGTTTGGTCTACCCAGAGAATTGAAAATATATACATACATACATACATAGCTTCACGCTGTATCCCGCATATAGCAGGGTTGTCAGAGGGTACCTAGTGTAAAGATACTCGGTTCCGCACTTTCCGCTGAAATGAGGCATTGTGAGAATTGAACATAATTTATTTAAATTATATTTATAATCATTCCCCAATGCGGGAGTCGAATCCACAAACAAACATGTTTACTGTCAGACACTGCCCCCACTACACTACGCCGATGACCTTGGGCATTCAATAAATCACATAACATCATATAAATATTCAATTAAAAATATAAAGTATAACATAAAACGTACCAAATTCCTCGAACACAAGCGACCTCTGCCTCAATTATTATGCCGAGACACGGCTGCCACCGTTCTTAGTGATTTAATTTCCTCCTCACGCAAACTTATTTCATACTAATATAAATTTTTCTGGAAATTTTGCACCTATAGTCGACTTAGAAATATGACTTAGACGTTTAGCATTCTGGTAGTAAAATGCCTATAGTATTTGTTATTGATAGTGATATTTCAAATACTCATATTTGTATCACACTTAAAAAAACATTTTTGGATACTATTGCTTAATATTTCTTTAGTTTTAGGACTGTAATTGCCATTTTGAGATGCTTCTCGCCAGGCATAGTAGAACTATGTCTGACTCTCTACATACGATCTCAGCGATGATATTATTGTTATTCTTATATTTGAATTCATTATCATTTTCCCAAGTTGTACTTTCCTCTCGGAAGTAAGTAGCGTAATCGTTCCGGTGTTGTAAAGTGTTCCGGTGTTGTAAAAATCTACTACTTCTTTCCTGGCCCAGCCTTTTTCATCATATGTCTGGAAATCTTTCTCGGTGTTCAACCGATTGACGGTCATGAAAGACTACAAGCCAGTAAGAAGCAGGCAACTTGTCACTAAACGTCACGGTCTTCGCGTGATCGTCAATTTACATAAACGTCCACACAAGCTTTGAAGTAGTATCTCTCATTACCTTTGTAGGTCGTTTTTTCCATGGAATTGTAAATTATGGTACAAACTTCCACCAGACGTGTTCATCTTCAAAATTCTGAGAAGCTAGCAACACATTGATGTGGTATATATTCATGAGCAAAGGTAATCCCTTTTTTTTACTTAGTATCAGGTGACTCGATAGATCGTTTGCTTGAATTCATATAAACAAAGCGAAGCACGAGAACTGATCCACCCTTTCATGTCGTCTCAGGCGTAACTAGAGTGTACGCTATATTCTACGTATGTTTCTAAGAACTTTGATTGCTCCTCATTGGTTAAACTATAAAGTAACATATTTTTCACCCTTTTCTTACTAGTGTCCCCTGTAATGTACTATGTGTAGTGACGAATATGTCACTTTGTATAAACATGGATGTCAAACCATGGTAGTGGTAACATGGTAGTTTTTCATTAATTTAATATAATAATAAGTTTCTTTATTCCAATTCTTGGGTTACAATTCAAATGTTGTTAGTATGGTTAGTGTTATGATATAAGTTGTTAGTATTGTTAGCTTCATTTCCGTTTTTCACGAATTGACTCCTCCTCTGGGTGTGTAGGCCTCTCCCAATCCTTTCTTCCCCATATTTGCTCATCTTTGGCCTTGTTCCACCCTCTCAGTCCTTCTCTGTCTCCTGATATCATCTTTTCCACCTCTTGTACGGTGGTCTTCTCCGATTTTCCTTTTCTGGGCCTCTCCATTTTGTTGCTTTTTAATATGATTTAATATAATTTAATATACTTTATATGTAATATTAAAAATACTAGCATAAGGAGTGCACTCTCTTTATAAACTATAAGTGTGTGCTGCTTCATGCTCAAAGTGTACTCTTCGTAAAAATGGGATCCAGTTTTTGCTTCACGTATTTATATTTAGATACTCCAATGCATAAAATAATTTTAAAGTTGAAACCCGCCTTTTTAGACCAAATATTAAATTAATTTTGATTATGTTTATCTAGTTTGGGCGAAAAATAATCCGTTTGTCTGTAATATTTTTTAAAAAGATTTTCATTTCATTTTTTCTATATAAATACAACAAGGTGAGACAATGCCAACCTCCTTATGCCGCTTAAACCTAAGTACTTGTTTACTTATCATTAAACATAATTTCATCACTTAACATGTCATAAAAGCTTATAACTCCTCAAATTTCATTTCTTTCGGTAATTATTACTTGGTTGCATTAGATTTTTTAAGTAACTTCACGTTGTAACCCGTATTAAGCAGCAGGGTAGACAGAGGGAACCTGAGAACCTAGTAAAAGCTACTAAGATAATTCGTTCTCTTACAACAATTTTGTTCCCCACTTCCGCCAAATTAAGGCATTGCGTGCTGAGTGGCGGATCTCAACGCCGCGCTTTGCCTTATTACCAAACTCATGAAATGAAAATATTTCAATATTTCTGAGTGGAATCGAACCCACAACCACTAAACACAACACAACACTCTGCGCCACGACACGCGTCAATATCCATATTAAACAGAAAAGTGTGTGTGATTCTTTTCACCCGATTTCAAGAATAGAGGGTTATCAATCAAAATATATTTTTTATATGTTTAACCTCGTAAATCTATTGGAGTGAACCAATTTTGATAATAATTTTTATATGATAGCTACTGCTTCTGAGTATGATCGCATTTAAATAGGGTTTCGTTAATTCAGGCTGACAAGTAGTTTTTGAGTTATTCATGTCCCATTGTACTTTATCGAGTTTTAGTTTTCGTTAGTGTTATTTCTTTAACACGTTGGCTTTTCTTTTTTGGTAAAAACTAAATTATTTAAGAATACATTGTGAAGCGATGTTATGTTATGATTTTTAAGGCTTCACTTTTTACTACAACAAAGCACATTATTCGCCGGAAACGTTGTCTTTCATTGACTGAGTTCCTGTAACATTTTATTTTCATATAGATAATCACTTTTCTGCACTAACAGCGAACAACAGAAAATTAAAATAATTAAGTCTAATAACCATAAAAACTCAGCTCAGCGAAGCCAGACGGGACGGAAGGAACCGCACGGAAGGTTTTATTTAACATCAGTTTCCTCTCTGTACTCAGCTAATAATTATCCCTTATGACGATTCCAGATTGCCCTTTCAGCCTGTGAAATTGGATTAACCATTCTCTTTTTACGTCCGGAGATAGACGCGTGATGTTAAATCTCTACGAAGAGGTTTTTAACAAACGATTTTAAAACTTGTTTCTAAGCAATAAAGTTGATTATTTAATAACAAATTGAGTCAATTTAAATAATGTAATGTTAAATTAGACAACAACCGGGAATCAATAAACTCGTACATGTTTTGAGTGAATTTCACGTAATTTTCCGAGTTACTCTCGTGTAAGAGAGAGGTGGAGAGGAGGGCTGAGAGGAGTAAGAGGATGAAATGGGGAGGAGGGAGCCGTTGTCACGGATATTATGTTACATTAAATGGCGATAAGATGAGACAAACTCACTAAATATAAGAAGAAACTAATCATAAAAATAAAACTATAATCAATATTGATGTAATACAAACCAGATCCGGAATATGGCTTGAAGACGAGGTGTTTGTCACTAGGTATCCTAAAAAATACGTATATATGTATGTCTATTATTTATATAATATTATTATATGGAAAGATATAGATAGATAGATAGATAGATAGAAAAACTTTATTGCACACTTGAAATTATACATAAAGAAGAAATCTTAAATAATATAACAAATGCACAAAGGCGGCCTTATCACCAAAAGTGATCTCTTCCAGGCAACCTAACTGAAAGGATCTACAGATAAAAGCGGGCATAATGCGGTGCAAAAAATATAACGGATATAACTAAATAAATAAATCAACCTAACATACTGTTAGTCCTACATACATACATATATTCCAATATAATAGTAAATATACATGAATGAATACATACATATAATATATACATACAAATATACATAAATATATACATACATATATATATTTCTATAATAAATATACTACTGTTTAGATTTTTAAATTACATGAGTTTTTTTATTTATATATATAACGTATCGGTACCAAGCGTGAATAAGTTGATAAATCAAAAATCCTTACTTTTCAAGGCTGATATTGTTAAGTTTAAATATCTGTAAATTTAACTTTGTGTTATTTAAATTATTTTTTTAACTTACTTCACTGAAATTTTTAATATCATCATTATTATATTTTGTAAGAACCAAGACTAGAGTAACGCTAGACTAAGACTAAACGCCTGTCGTGGCGCAGAGGCACGAGCGTGCGACTGTAAACGCGACAGGTTGTGGGTTCGATTCACACTTAAGGAAATGGAATTTTTCATTTCTTGGGTTTGGTAAAAAGACAAAACGCGGCGTTGAGCTCGGCCACTCAGCACGCAATGCCTCAATTCAGTGGAAAATGGAGTATGGAGTGTTTTAACACTAGGTTCCCTTTGCCTATCCTGCATATAGCAGGATACAGCGTGAAGCTATGTATGTATGTATGTAAGACTAGACTATACATATTCTGTATTTAATTTATATAGACCACTTCAACCACACAGGTGAGTTCGACACGTATCTACTTGTAAAATGTGGTTTCCGTGCACCTGCGTGTGTTAAACCACTAACCATATACAGAATAATGAGACTACGAAAATGTATTCAACAGAAAATCGAAATTTACATTAGATATTATAATCAGTATCGACATAACACACAAGGCACAAGAAGAACTACCACTGACAGTGAGAAATAAATTAACACACAAAAACACAAAATAAACACTAAAACGTTACTACCAAGAAGCGTTAGCTATGAAAATAAGGGATGTGTAAATGTATGTTCATGTAAAAAAGAAAAAATAAATAAATTAAAAAGATAATAATAAGGAAAACAACAGCCTGTACATGCCAATTCAATCCATGTCTTTTGTTTATTATACATAGTAGACTTGTTCAAATGAAATGTCAAAGTCAAATAATTTTATTCAAAATAAGAAGTTACAAGCTTCATTTTTTGAACGTCAAATAATTTACCACCGGTTCACTAAATTTAATGCCTCAGACCTGAAACGGCCGAAAAGAAAAGAAGAACCGGCGCAAGAAACTCAGCGGGACTATTTTTTTTTTTTTGTTTTTATATTCGACAATGGTTTACAATTCTTTATCATTTAAATCTACCTTCATTTTAACTTGTTATTGATGTCTTAGCTTGTATTGTTTCAAATATGTAGTATGGGTTCACCCATACTACATCACATTCATGTGATATCTACAATTACTGTCTTAAGTAATTTTTTTGTAGTTATAAATGTTTGACGGTACTGGTGCACGGTAAAACTCGAAGTTTATGATTTGCACCTTTAATCTAAGAATACTGTAACAATGTATTACTTGAATAAATATTATAACAAAAAAATTCTAATCAGTTTAAATATATGAGGGTAGTTGAAAATGATCTAGCAACAGTGGGATCGCCACATTACTATTAAAGCTACTTATTTAGCTCTACATTGATAGCTCATTATAATCAGTGCTCGGTGATAGTAATTAGTGCTTGAAAGTATATAAATACGGTGTTGTAAGTTTGTGGGAGGTAAATAAACTTCCTGTTTGCTTCGAAAGACACATTGAATTAAACAAATATTGGGATGAATTTCACAAGTTATGAAGTATTTCATCTAAGCGGTTTATTAAAATACTAAACCCATATTACCTTAATAATATATTATAATTAACGGTGAACGGAGTGTCTTAATATTAAGGTCTCTCTAACTACCCTGCAAGAAAAGTATAAATACAGGAAAATTTTATATATTAATTTTCCACCAGCACTATCAAGATAACGAAAAATATTTTTAAGCAAAAATATAATATCCAAAAGTTTTGTCGTCCATCATCCAATTTAATGGTATCACGACCGTAAAAGTCTTATAGCGTCCGTAAATCCACTATTATGATGTCATAAACCGTGTAAAATATAAAATAATGCCTTTAGAATATGCCTTCAAGTTCTATAACAATTCTATTAGGATTGTTATAGAACTACGCATGCCGAGTTCCGTGTACCGTTTTTCTCAGGTCTGAGATATTAAATTTAGTGAACTGGTGATAGATTATTGGACGTTCAAAAAATGAAGCATGTGACTTCTTACTTCTTCTTTCTTGTTTAACTTCACCCTGTATCCCGTATAGCAGGGTAGGTAGAGGGAACCTAAGAACCTAGTGTTAAGACACTCCGTACCTCTCTTTCCGCGAAATTGAGGCATTGCGTGCTGAGTGGCGGAACTCAACGC